>JAAXYW010000665.1:0-31981 GCA_036851895.1 Orthonychiurus folsomi | reverse complement strand
ACCAACGTTAACTAAACCCTGCATTATAATAGTTCCATGTTTGAATTGGAATATCTCGAAAACTATAAATCGCAGCAAAAAACTAAAACCTGCGTTGGAATGTACTCCTCCGCACGGTAATCCTCGGTTATCTTTAACTGCCCGATTTTCAGCAGTTAACTTAAACCGAGTTTAGCTAATCCGAGATTAGCGCTAGCTGACGTTGGTGCAACCGGCCATTAAACCGAGTTTAGCTAATTCGAGATTAGCGTTAACTGACGTTGGTTCAACCGGTCATAAATGAGTTACGAAAAATTGCCAAGTAACAAGTCAGTATTATTTGATCTTGTTTATTATATTTAATTTATTATTGCAAGGAATGTTTTAATACATTTTAGAGTTTTAAAATTTAGAAAATTTTACCTTCCATAATTGTTTTATGTCAAGATCATAAAGCCTTGTAATTTGCAATGCGATACGTTGTAAGAATTCGGAGCTTCCAAATGAGTCATGGTGCCGGATGCTCCTCCTGACGGTTTTCTTCAAAACTTTCACTTGTGGTTTCACCGTCCACCACTAGGAAGCGCCGCTTCACCCTTGACCAGAGTCAAGGAATCGAGGAATCCGTTTGTTGATCCTTTCCCATGGCCCCATTTCCCCCATTCCTGTTGGAGTCATCAAATGGTTTAATAGAGTCCGTGAGAGAACTGAAGTTTAAATGAGTAATACGAAGAGAGCTGGAAAGGTGAGCGGAAGTTACACACACACACACGACTTTGGTCTTTACTTTCATTTGAAGGAGAGCTTTTCTTTTACCCTTAGAAAGGAATGAAACATGAAGGAGTTGGTCACGAACCCCCCAGGAGTTAGTTAGGTAAATGGTTGGACAGGTGTAGTTCCACACCCGCATTCAGTCTCACCGCATTCCAATTCCCCTCCATTTATGGAGTTGCCCTTCTTCCTTTTGTTTTGTAAAGGTGGGTGGGGTCTCGGACTCAAATGGACTTTCAGAGGCAAGAAAAGTGGTGGAATCAATTAATGTACATGTCAATCTTAATTGACTACTTCCAACAACAGCTACCCAATCCTCATAAACCAAGTGGTCTCCTGCATTTGTAATTGTTTTGGATGTCCGAATCACACTAATGACCATGTCCGTTCATCTCGGGAAACCTACATAATGTAATGTCCAAACGAAAACAAATGAAAATCCAAGGCAAGTTCACATGCTAAAGTACGTACACACATGGCGGACAAGAGTAGAGTGAGTGAGTCGGACGTGGACGTGGACAAAGACTAAATCCACTGTTTTACAATTTGAAACAATTCCCATTGTGCATAACTCAATATTATTTCCCATTAGCACGGCGGATGCGTTTGTAAATAAATTTTAACGGGGTGTCAGAGGGCAATGTGACTCTGGCACGGAATCCACACTAATTTACGATGCATTCAAGTCAAAACAATTACTCCTTAAATCACCTCCTGGGATTCAAATTCGGTCAATTTTCTATTTATTCAAAACGAGGGACCGCTTAAAGAAATTATTACAACCTGAACAGTTCAAGTATGAATGTATGATTGACTATGATGGTTTCCAAGCATGCACAAAACGCATACCTCACAATCCTTCGCCGCACATCCCACGCACACGTGACTCGAATACAGTTCCAATGATTTTTTTATATATTTTAAATTACAATGTCTAAGTAAATTTGTTCCCACTGTAGTCCAGTATTGTATTACTAAGTATCCGTTGGATTAATTTTACTATTTACATTTGCAAATCCCTGATCAGCATTTCCGCATAAATATTCTGAGAGTCAAATATGTACATGGCGGGAAACTCCGCTCATTCAAAATCTAGTAAAGCTGTCGTGAAGGACATTGAAAGCGGGGAGACTTGTGCGGCACATCCTTAAATCACTCCGAGGTGACAACACTCTCGTTTTCCCTCCGCCCATTTTGTCAATACTGGCCGTGTAAATGATATCGACAAGGATTTAGGGCCCCTTCGATCTGTCTTCCTCCCCGCAGGCATGCAAACAGCTTCCTGGTTGGAAAGGGGCTTGGAAAGGAGAGTTGTACAGCAGAGCACGGCATACAAATAAATAAAAATACAACACACACACACACCACGGATGGATGGAGGCGAGGCACTTTTCCCTCCATATACTTATTATGAAGTCATTCAGTCCTTATCGTAAAATTTGATGTATGAGAGACGGAGAAAGGTCGCGTGCGGGTGGACGGTTTCACCCGCCGTCCGTCCGTCCGAAGAAAAAAGTTTTCCGGGGCAGAAAATGAGCGGCCAACTCCCTCGGCCTGGCCTGGCCACTCCATTCTCCATTCACTTCCCTGTCTGTGTTAGTACCATACATACTATACGGAAAATCCACACACAACTGACACAACCCTTGGAAATTTTACTGTATGACTTTCCCTTGAAGAAATCTGGGAGCTTAAGCTTTGCAGGCAGGCACTTTCTTCCTCCCCGAAAACTCGGGGAGTTGTTTCTTTCCCTCCTCGTCATGTGTTTCGTGACCGCCTTGCTAAAGACTCCAGATTTTTATCTATTTCAGTTCCACAGGATTGGACTCGCGGAGCAACCACCTTGTTCTCAGAAACCTAGTCGGTCGTATGTTACGTTTACGTTAAACGTAAACGTAGTATGTATGGTTCATGGGAAAACTCATATCCCCATGGGTTGTGGACTGCTGCTGTGTGATCCATCCCAGGTGTGGCTGGTATTTCAAAATCCAACTATGTATGTATGTACCCGTGCCGTCGGCGCGTCGGTCATTCCCCGAGGTCAAAGGTACAATAAAAACTGGGAAAATACATTAAGTCCTTATCACATCTTTACTCACTTTTAATCGAAAGTTAAGTTTTGGCCGGTGTGGCGAGTGGCCGGGAACTTAAATTCCTTTATTGGCTACCACAATCCATGATTTGAATTTTATACTTTGTTGAAAGTACGTGCGGTGTGGGGCGGGGACAGGGTTAATTAATGCAAGATTACGACTACGAATATGGAACACAATGAGGCGGTCATATCTTGTGGCTATGCGTGCGTTCGTATGCAAATGAAGGTGGAAGGGTGAAGAAGGGCATGAAATTATGATACGACTAACTCGGACCCTAGAGTCAATTAGAATAAAACTACTCGGCTGATTTGAGGCATTTAGGACCACAATTTTCTTGAATGAAAAGTTTAAAAGGAAACCATAACTGTTGCGGATTTGTTTAGTAATTTAGGTATGCCAAAAATGCAGGAATGTACCTTCAACTGAAACGTTGTCTACAATAGAATTTATATTCATTCACCAATTTGGGCGAGTGGTATCGAATGACGCGGTTAACCAAAACTTGCTTTCCAAGCATAAATTCATCAACAGGTTCCTCCATGCATTATTTTGAGGGTAAATGAATGTAAAGGGGTTTGAGTGGTCCACAATAACTTTCTCCAAACTGCCTGTTTATTTTTGATTGGCTTGACTTTTGAATCACACCCTGTGTCGTTTCCCCCTTCAAAATTGTGAGGTTGGAAAGGTTTTGGGAGTCCTGATGGAGTAATGGGATCATAAAATTGTTTTATGTCCGCCCTCAAATAATCTTGAAGGTTCGCTGCGCTGGCTGCATTTCCCTTAAAACAATATTTGGTATATAATGTACATATATCCACGACCCCATGCATGCCTCTTTGTAAGGTTCCGAATTTGTCAGATAGTCATCATCAGATCAGATATCTGATCTGATCTGATTCACACTGAGAGTCGGTGATCAGATTCACTCATCTGATCTCATCCGAAGCGAGTCAGATCAGATATCTGATCTGATAGGGAAAAATTAAATTATCTGATAGGATCTGATCGAATCAGATATCTGACGCTTTGCCGTGGTGTACATGTTAAAAGCTGTCAAATTTTCAACTTCTTGGGCTTGGAAAAACTAAAATGCAACTTGCATATTCCCCTTTACTTAACGTTTGTTTTGGATTTCCGAATTTCATCAGATATCTGATTATCTGATCTGATGTATATTTGATTAGCGCCAGATAATGATTCTCGTCATCCGAACGCGATCCGAAATATTTCGATCAGATAATTTTTTCATCTGATCTTACGTTATCAGATCAAATCAGATACTCCATCCGAAATATCCGATCTGATCGGAACCTTACCTCTTTGTAAGGAAATTTAAAATTATTTAACACGGCAGTCGACCGACCCTATCCAGGAATGAACTGAGGGTGTAATATTTGTAGGATTATGTTCACACCCCTTCGGCGGACTCGGAACACTTGATTTTATCCTCACTCCCCCAAGAGACACGTGTCTAAGTCAACGAATCTCACAATTTATCTCCACGTGCCCTTGAGTAAATTTTGTACGTACGTACGTACATAGTTGTGGAGCTTTCCCAGGGCCAGGAAATCATGCATGGCTCACAGAATGAGAGTTTGAGTTACTCGTTTAAATGCCCGTTTGCCTTTCCATTGATTGCATTTCCCCCCGTACTTCAACTTGTACTTGCTGCACTTCATTACATTCAATTCCACGCCAGTCAGTCCTCCCTTTCCAGAACATGGCTGCATTGGCTCCAAGAGGAATCGCAGATGGAGGAGAGTTCATTTCCATCCACATAACATAACATGGAAACGTAATTGGCAATTGAATCACTAATCCAAAAAAAAATCCCAACTCCATTCTTTCCCACTTGATTAGATGGCGGGGGATCCGGATGAGCCCCAGCCTTCTCCTCCTCCGAGCAATCAAGTTCAATACTAAAAAAAAGTTTGATTTCCGTTTACTTAGGTTAATTTAATGAGGAGGAATTGATTGAGCTTGTTAGAAAATTTAAAAAAGCCCGCCTTTTTACACATACATACACACATTGTACTTAGCGCATTGCACTGGAGGATTTCCGCCCACCTTTTTAATTCATCATTGTGAATGTCATCGCTTAATGACACAATACAAGTCATTTCATAAGTTTTAACTTTCCCCAATGCAAAGGCTGTGCTTTCTCCGCCAGGTGAAAGCAAGGGTTGAAAATCCTATTGTTCCCCCCACCCAAAAATTGCGGGGGATTGTAAAGTTGTGTGAGGAAAGTGTTGAGTGGAGGAGTACGGTTTTGGGGGTGCTTTATAACTGGATGAAATCGATGGTTGTTTAGAGGAGACCAAACACGCGAGTTGGCTTATCATAACCTCATCAAAGTTCCACCACCGGTGAAATCGATGAAGTGGGGAACGTACCACCTACTGGCCTTCCCTTTCTCTACGTACGTACGGGAACAACAGGGGGAAAAGAACATACTTAAACTGATAGTTTTTTTTGTACCCACCGTCGGTCGGGTCCGCACTCTTTTTTCTTTTGTGTGTAGAAAAAAATAACCCGCGTACGTCACACTGCACTGCATGGACGCGTCAACATACGCACTCCTCACAAAACATTAACTACCTTGTCTGATAAGGTTGTTTATATTATTCCTCCGAGTCCCACTCTTTCCCGCCGCCAATATCAAAGTTCCATTAACCCACTTTCAACTTTTGCATTTTGTGAGGGCTGGGGAGGGGAACAGGTGCGAATTGATTGATAAAATCAAGATCCCAATCCAGGAATCTTCCCAATCATGGCCACAATTTATTCATGCATTTCAATTCGATGACAAGACCAATTCTGCGCCATTGTTAACTTTATTCAATCAAGGGGGTGCGTGTGTGCTGCGTGCGTACCACCTTTAAAAAAGACCAGAGACTTTCTCCAAAGGAAAATAATGTATGTACTTGCAAAATACTACGTGCGTTACATTAAATCAATCCACGCTCTCACCGCACCGCACAGAAATGACCTTTGATTGAACTAATGCGAAAAGACAACAAGCACACAGCTGTGAATAATTCAGAACAAAGACAGATGCTTTCACCGTAAGAGAAAGGAGGGTAATGAAAGACAATGGATTTGATGTTGTTGTTGTTGGGATGGAGGAAGGGAAGAAATGTGACATCCAAAGATGATGATGATTTGGTTGATGGGTGGGACGGCGTGGCGGGGCGTCAGTTGAAGGGATGGCGTCTCTTGGAAACGTGACACATTGAAAGGGAGCAGAAACAAGGGAAGAGGGTCAGGCCTGAGAATGGCCAGCGGAGAAGAAGATGAGATCAAGGAGTAACTGTCATTGGAGCCTTGTCATGACTCATACGCTGTCATCCATCTCAGCTTCCTCCCGAATCCTGTCCCCTCCTTTCTTTTCCCTATAGCTGTAGCGGATAATAACTCTAGGAGCGTCCCTTTTTCACCAAAAGCCGACACCAGCAACACATATTACTTTCTTCGAACAGAGTTACAGACTCTACAAATGTCTCAGACTCTTGCAATGCACATAACGTAGTGTTTACACGTGCAGTGCATCTTATTGTAAGTAGGGAAGGAATTTCAAAAGTGGGACAGTGGTATCTTTGTTTTGACTCTTTGAGTTAACCAATGGAAAGGAGACGACCACACGATTCGAATAACAAACACTGTTCAAAAACCAAAGAATTCTACCAAGAATTTTGTAATATTTGGCTGAATACTTTTTCCATGGTAAATGTATCACTTTTAAAATAGCTATGCGTTTGTTTAAAATATTTAGCTAACCGGCTGAGGAATTGAGGACAGGAGAAAGTATTGGATGCCCACATCTGATACCTCATTTCACTCCTACATTGGATTGGATCGCATTTCCCTTAGAATGTATTTATTTGAGCTGAGGTGAAAGTAGGGTTTCGCCTTTGAATGAACGACCCATGCCATTCTCCCTTGAAATAAGTTCACTTTCTCGGACCAAACTTTGGCGATTTGTTTGTCCCTAGGAAGTCCTTCAATCACCTCTCAGGACCTCCCATCGAAATCTCCACTCTTACCTCACCCCATGAACCGGAGACCCTCCCATGCAAATCCAACACTTGTCAACCCCAAAGAGAAAGCCTTTCTCCTTCAGCCACACTTTCACCTATGTGAACTTTGTGTCCTCCAAAATCCACTTCCACTTATCTTGACCGACGGACCTTCGTCCTCACATTTCGCATTGCTTTATGCATTCGATTCGACATTTTTATTTATTCCCAGAACCCGCGCGTCCACCCGTGTGTAAGTGCGTAGATGGAAAAGAGTGTTGTTTGCCCCCAAAATCCTTGTCTACAGTTTTACATTCACAAAAAATGTGAATCGTTTCTACAAGAATTGAGGAAATTGTATTTCCGGAGTTGAAAATATTATTAGTTTTGAATTGCAGAAATTTGAATTTTTCCTCGTGTGTGAGTGTAAACCTGTAATATAACCCGTAGTATACGTATGTACGTATACAGAGCCCGGAGTTATGATAGCAATTGATTCCCTCAATTGATGAGTAGTAAAATGGATTTTGACAAGGAAGAGGATGTAAAATATTGCAGTTCGGTTTGAAAGGGGAGCTTAGGATGGGTTGTGTAGATTGGTTCGACTAAATTCAAACGGCCAATCGGGGATGGTTTGTTTTAGGGGAGGGAGAGTCAGTAGAAAATGTGGAAAGTTATTCCAAAGTGATTGAAGAAATTGGGGAGTGTAGTGGAGGAGTGGGACTAATTCCACAATCTGTTCTCAGGTTTAATGAGCTTCTAATGCAATTCTCGTATTTCCTTTCCCAAGAGCCACGGCACATTACTTTGAAACTGAATTGGATAAGACGACGGAGCAATTTGGATGGAAAGATCCTAATCCTATCTTCCTTCCCAACTCCGTCCCTTCTTCCCTATCTTCCTTGTGTCGATTTTCCAAGTTACAAACTATGTACTCCCTCCATCTTCCCTTCCCCCTACTACTATTTTGTCATTAAGGGAACCCACCCCCAACTAAATACTACAAAATGTCCTTAAGATTCGCCCACTTCATTTTTAAAGAGCATCATCTGCAGTTTATTGACTATTTTTTCAATTGTTAATTAGTCTGGTGGGCACGGGAGGACTTCCTTTGTGCTTTGGAGTAAGGAAATTGTGAATGGGATGAACTTTGCCTAATTCTTGAGGAAGGGGAGTGCTCTATACCATAGGATTCTGCCGTGTGTATTTGCAAATTGCATTCGATCCACACCTTAATGAACAGGACACATGCATCCACGAAACCTATTCATGTGATTGCAATGGCAAAGTATTCCGGATCCCATTCTATGAAGTTTGTTGTCCCATTGGGGAGGGCCGGAATAATAATAAATGTGGAATTGGCACGTGAGGATCTTTTGGAATTATTTAGAAGGCTTGTTGCATCACTGTCAGCCCTTGAAATCTTGGGGAAACATACCTGTGCACTTTTCCTTCCAAAAACCAAATGTCAACCCTTCAATATTTCCACAAATCCATTTTAATTCACAGGGGTTGAAATCCGGGATCGAAAATATTCTATTTTGAATCTATTATGCGGACAAATAAATATTTGAGGCGGAGTCGGAGAAAGTGTCAAAGAAGGGAAAGTTGGGCCCGACGGATCCTTGTGTTTTGTCTGTCAAAATCCATATGAAGGAATGGAAACACATTCACAGTTGGAGACATTGATCTGAGGGAGTAGTGGAGTGCCGGAACAATCCATTGGCAGCTGGGGTATTTCTCCGTGACTTATTATTTATGTGCAGGAATCCCTATGCTTTCCCCTCTCCCCATTACAACTTCCATTTCTGCTTGCCTGCCTTTCCTTCAGGCTGGGCTGGGCTGGGCGGGAATTACTTCATCCCGTCATTTGAATAATGTGATCCATGGTCACGTGTGTCGACACATTTCCCGCTCCCTGTACCATTTTGAGTTCAGAAAAATCCAACTCCTCCCCGAAATGTATGATTTTGTCAAAAATCATGTATCCATTTGTGGAGTTTGGAATGGACGCCGTGGCCGTGGCTCCTTTTTGGTTGACAAATCCCCTGATTTATTCACCAATCGAAATTAGAGGCGAGCCAACTCAATTTGCTGGCACTCACGAGTCGTGGTGGATGGACGGGGTTCGCCAAGGGCTGAAGGAGAAAAGCAAACGGCTGGTGCTTCTTGCTGACTCAGGATAAGCTTTTGGTTTGGAAAAGGTCTCCATTCCTTGGCAGTCAGACATGGACTTATGTGTGAACGAGGACTAGACTCATCCAATGGACAACAGCTGCTTCACTCCATGTCCTACCACGACTCCCTCAGTCTAAACCTTCTTCTTCATGTAATAGACACTACACACTATCCTCCCACTCTATTTCTTTTCCGGTCAATCCTATGCATGTCATTTCAAATTTAAGGATTTGTTGAAGATTCGGACTTGTATCCGATATTTACACTTACGAACCTGTATGAAATACTGTTAATTATTGTTAAAGCCACATTTCTAAGAGGGGTGCTAATTCAAATAAGGAAATCCTCTAGTGTATTTTTAATACAGTACATTTTTTCAGGTGGAATTTATGCAAAATACGAGTTTAGTTTCTTTGTTTAGTTTAATTTTTATGAAGAGACCGCAGATGTTTCCCATTTGCGTGTGCTGCGATTCAATAGCAATAGTAAATAGGTTTTGATTTTGTAAACGACTTAAATACATAAATTCCTTCTCCGAATTGTTGTTTTAAAATCGGATGTAAAGTTAAGGAGTTGAAGATGGAGGAGGAGTGGTTGATTGGAACATAATGGAATAGAGTGGAGGATGAAAGGCAACAATTACCTAATAAATGACAGTTATGAGGGGAGAAAGGAGAAAGGCGGGGAGGACAAGGGAAGCGTAAGAATGGCTTCTTTTGAGAGCGTGAATGTTATTCCGGAGCCCAATGAAATCCCGTAAGAGTTTAAAACACAATTTTCCCCTCTTTGCCAAATAGAGAGAGGCCGAAGGGGGAAAGGAGCGGATGTGTGGTTTTGAGGAATCCAGTCACGTCCCGAACCTCTTTCTCGCGGACCGAATTCTCTTCATCGGTTTTATTCTTCATTCCTGGACTCCGGGCTGGGCGGGAAAGACACGTTTGGGGGGAAGAAATGGAGAGGAGCTCGTGGGATGAGAGGGAGGAAGGAAGTAACTACGCCATTTGATTTATATTGTCCATTTCCACCAAGGGCACCCAGGGAAACTGTTCTAACGCTTCCTCCTCTATTTTTCCACTTCAAGTGTCCGCTGACCAATGTGTCAACATTTCTTTTCCAATGCTCCAAATTACCCCTTTTGTTGGCTCAAGGGCTCGTGGAGGCTGTTTTCACATTAGCAAAACCACGTTTTTCAACCATTTCCCCCCTTGGCCAAAATCCCCTCCCCCTCATTACTCCTTTTAAGGATAACACAAAAAAATATTTACTCAATTCCCTCCTTTCATCCAATCAACGACCAGCAGGGATGATGTTGGCGGCTTTCTCCGTCAATTGCCAGGTGTGGAGGTTGAGGCGGGAAATAAAATTGTGTCCTGGAGTCATGGGTTCTTTCCCACACTTTCCATTTCCAGGGATGGAAAGTGATGCATGGTGCAAGGAATTTGAATTGATTCCTTATATTATGAATGGGTGAGGGAGTCAGATTAGAGGATTGGAGGGAAGGGGCCGTCGTTTGTAAAGTCCAACTGATTTCATCTCCGTGTAGAGTCATGTGTCTCATAAAGTGTCTCAAACTGTTGACATCTCCTTTCTCCACTTTCACCAAGGAAAGGCATGTGAACTTCACCCCTCGTCGTCGTCTTTCTCCATGCAAATGCAAGGATTCGAGGAGAGTGTGAATGATTATATGCATGGAGACATACAGAATCTGGTGGCAAATACTCCTCCAGTGCAATTCTCCCACCTCCTTTTTCTGTTTCACTTCTTCCTTGACTCCTTCCTCCGTCTTTCCCATCCCAGCATGTATGCACAAGTCATTTCCCTTCCTCGTCTCTCCTGGGTTTGTATGGAAATTTTGTGAATTTGTCACAGTGGCTTTTCTTCTCGTAAGGGAATATGTAAAAGGACAAGTTGTTGGAGCTTTTGGGAGAAGCGACGATAAGTCAATGGTCCCCTTGGGTCCCATTCATGAATTGGACCCTTTTGGCATTTATTGTCCTCAACCCAAAACCCAACCTGTCCAAACTCTCACCCAAATCCAATGTCCTTTCCCAACCTTACATCACTTACTCAACATTTTAGTTCTGTTCCTTTTTAAAAACCATCCGCCGCCATTTCAATTGACAAATCCAATCCAATTAATTTAATTTTCATTTAATTTTCTAACATACCTTGTGCAAAACGTAGTAGTCAGTCCTTCAACCAACTTTCCCTTTACCTTCCCTTCTATTGACTTAATTTGAAGTCGTCGTCGTCATTTTAATTTCCAAAGTGAGCCAAGGCTGCTCCGGCTTAAAAAGTGTCGAAAATCTCCTACATATTTTTTGGCTCGCGGACGGCATCCCCGCCACTTAATCCCTTCATCTCGTTTGAGGCCATTAGAGTGAAAGTTGATTCCGTTGGAGTTGGATCCCTCGTCACTTTCACTTTGAGGCCTTAGGAAAACCGCCTCTGACTTTATATCCCCGGCTCCGGAACGTACGTACGTACGTAACGTACGTGTGAATTGTTTGCCCGGCCCCACTCACCGTCAAACCATTTGATATGACAGATTGCATTAATAAGATTTGAGAGTTGAGTCCGGGAAGTCAATGAAAAAAAAACTGAAGGGGGGAAGGATTGTCTTTGGAAAAGTTGTGAAGGCAAAATGCCATGCCATGTCATGGTGTGGAGAAAGCAAAGGGATAGGATGGCAGTCACGTCCCACTTACCTCCATCCATCCACTCCAGTCAGTCCGTCAGTCAGTTTGACTCGTACGGGACTTTCGGCCAGGTAAGTCATCTTAATTTATTCCCAGAGAAAAGCATGATGGAGAAAACCCATGCTGTTTGGCTGGTGAGGGACGAAAATTCTCCATTTGCATTGCATGGGAAGAAAAGTCCAGGGGAAAGGATGGAGGGATGTTGCTGCTGCCTGGGGAAAGCAAGCTTGTGGCGTGGCGTGGCGTGCTGCCCTTAACGCAACGCATGTGAACTCCAAACCCTCCCGTTTGAGAGCCCAAAACGGGTTTTTTGAGGACCGGGTTTTCCCTCCTAATGTTTTCCTTCGTGTTCCACCTTCGGAGACCAGAGCAGTTGCCAGCAGTCACTGCTCGCGTCCACTTTGCCCTCTTCAAACCTCTCAGCGTTTTTACCGCAAAAATTTTAAATTTTCTAATTCCTATCCGGGGAAAGTCACCTCTTCAAAACTGCAAGTCATGGAGACATTACCCTTTGGTTTTCCACTAATCCACTTATTAGGATTTCATTAGAAAATGTGTTAAATTCTTCATTGAGAATTATTTTTCCTTCGTTTTCTTTAGTTTTCATTCGGAATAACTCATAAGTAATAAGCCCCAGTTGTGGTACAAAAGACATGACAAGCTGATTTGATGTAATGGTGAAGCAAAGGGTTGAAATCCTCCAAATAATTCAAACGGACTTTCACTTTTATTATAAATGAAATTTCTTGTTAGGAAGTGACAATAATTTGAATTGAGTTCAATGTCAGTTTTGACTAATTTGTTGGAAGTCTCGTGGAGGAGAGAACTGAGATTTGGTGTAGGGGGTGAAAGTGGGGATGATTGATGAAATGAAAGTCAAGTGAGGAGCATGGGTTGGGGAAGTAGGACCGTGACTTCCTCCGTGGTACTTATTTTGAGTGCCCTGGTTGGACAATCCCTCATGCCTTCAACACTCGGCAGTGAATTTCCAGAGCGGGAGTGTTGTGACCCTGTGTACCCGATCCCAGCCCCTGGACCCGCGGGTCATAATTCTAATGCTGGACATGGGGTGAATGCCCCTGCGGCCTACCCGGAGTATGTCCCACTACCATCACCTTCCAGCACCACAGAAATTCCAGGTAACACACAAAAAAATCCAATCTAGTCGAGGGGAAGCCAGTCAGCCGTCTTTGGGAAAACTAAAGTTTTTGCGTGGTTGAAGGGAAAGCAGTCAAGCATGCACGAAAATTGTGCGAAAGTAATGACTCGCGACAGGCGACTGTGCGATTCCCATGTCTTTTGATCACTATGGATTTCCTTCCAACCATGTTAATCTCCCATGAACCTTAAGATTAATACATTTTTTTTCTCCAAATTTTGAAGCTAATTCCGATTGTGTGTAAACGGATAACATGACAAACACGTATGTACGTCAGAGCGGGAAATATTACATACAATTGGATTTTCTGGGTTTAAATTATCTTAGAACTACTCTTACTTTCTTTACAAATCTTCTTACTGTATTCTTTCTGCTACAATTTTACATCCAGCTAACTATTTTGAATAATATTGTGTAAATTCCTGACTATTACTCAGCAGAACAAGGTACGTTAACGAAAGATAAATCAAAAATATGTATAAAAAATACTGGGAAAGTCTTACTGTGGCAGTTAGCGCTGAAGGGCGTATAATTTTAAATATTAATCCACTTACGTGTTACAAGGGTAACAAGTCTTTTCCCAGCCACTCAAATCGGCCATCTAATTCCACCACAAATTAAAAATGGAGAACTGCCCTTGCTCCTTCCTGCCCTGTTGCCCATTGGGATTGCGAGTTTTATTATCATGCAATGGACACGGGGACGCCCTTAATTACAGTAGTTGAGCAGGAGTGAGTTCCTCCCATGCGTTGAAGGGAAAATTCATTCTCCCTTTCCCTCCTTTCTCTCCATGGGCTCTCAAATGCAGTGCATAATTAAATTGTTGAATTATTGCGACTGATTGATATCATGGCGGAGGAAAACAACTCAAAACTTAATCCTTTCTTTCCTACATTGTGGGGCATGGGACGAGGGATTCCTATACGTATACATAGTTATACCTGGGACCGATTAACAAATTCCCATTTTCACATTTCCATGAAAATCCTTTGACATTCACGTGGCGGAGCAACTACAACACGTAGGTTTTTTACAGTACTACAATTGTACAACCCACAGGAAAGGAATGGAATGCAATAATATTATCGACTAAGGAAGGGGGTGGAGAAAATGAGGATTTAAACACCCCTTCAGATATTGCTCCACTTTCTTCCTCTCCAACAGGAGTTGAAAAACGCACTTCTCCGTCTTGGCACACTTTTCTAATTTACACGCACACTCCAGTTGACCTCTGTTTCAAGTACATTTTATATCTAAAAATCCTGTGTGTGTGTGTGTGTGTGTTTGGACTAGGATTTGGAAAAAGTTAAAAGGGAATTAAATTGAATGAAAGGGAATTGGACGCTGGACTCATAAACTCTCCATTCATTTTCCCCCCTCCATGATTGACACATTTTGTGGTAAAGAAACACTCACTCCACCAAATCATTCCCCCACTCCATTTCCACACCCCGTTAATTAATAATTCTGAAACAAATTCTACTCCACACACCTCGGCCCTTTGAAGTGTTATTGACAAAACAATCCTCGGAGCGAATTCCCTTCATAAAAGAAATTGAAAAACTGGGAGCTTATAGTTTTTCCAATTAAACATGCTCGGGACTATTGAACGTGTTCCAAGGCCTAATTCCCACTTCCACGTACGTTTGAAAACTCAAATACGGAGTACTCAAATCCCTCAATTAAATTTTATGGAAAGCGGTGAAAACTCAAAACGTAAGATTTGTGAATGCATTGAGAATGAAATGCTGAAAAAATTGTGCTCATGTTAAAAGGTCATCATCATCGTATGTACAAAAAAAACACACATCCTCATCTAAAAAACAGTTAGTTGTTTCCGCGAGGTCAAACTTTGCCTATATTTTCCTTATTTTCGTGTAAGTCTCTTAAGAATTGGAAAATACGGTGGTCCGCCCCAAGGCTTTAAACATTTCCCAGTCCTTGGGTTCAGAAGGGAATTTGGGCGTTGGTTTTTCAATATTCAAATTCCCCAACTGAGGGCCATTACATTAGTGGATTGTTTCTCCGCTTCCTCCTTCCCCCATGTATTACAGAGGGTGGGCCAGCCTATAGTGGACAGTATTAAACCTTGTGTAGGTCCCCAACCATGCGCGCTAAAAATTTGAAATTTGAACCCTTGAAGGTCAGTGCGATTCACAGTGCCTCCGAATTTTTGCGCGGTTACAAGTTTTCAAAATGCCTAAAAAATATTTAGTTGAACTTGAAAACCTTTCCCCAACTGAGGGCCATTACATTAGTGGATTGTTTCTCCGCTTCCTCCTTCCCCCATGTATTATTACACGCCATGCTTTCCCTTCCCTGTCCTCCACGTGGCGAGGTGAGATCCAAACAGTGGGAGACCTTCACGACTGACGTGGACTTGTCATGGATCAAATTTCATCCTCTCCTCCTCTTATGACCCGCCAAGGACTCAAACCCACCCCCCATTATTTCTCATTAGATCCCGACTTTCCCCTTCCCTCACGCAAAGATCCATTCCCGAACTGATCAGTTTTCTCCTCTAACTCTATAAAAATGTATGTGCTCATTTAATTGTAGGTGCTGTTTCGTCGTCGTAAAAAGGACGCGGGAATTTTAAACAGTACATCAGGTTTAGTTAAGGAAATAAACAATTTGATGAAATAATAGTGTGGGATTTCACAATTTTGAGTTGAACTTTTCCAGCTGTGCATATTTCCTTAGGGAACTCTTTAATTTGGGAAATGAAGAGTTTTTCTTTTTACACCATCAATCATAGGAATTTGGGAATTAATGTTGGTGTTGGTTTACTACCTGGCTGAGAGAGTGACTGGATTTTGGTGAAGTAGAGAGGGGGTCGATGGCGGTACGAGAAAAAAAAAGAGGTGATTCTGGCTCCTCATTCATTATGCATGGGGAAAGTGCAGGGAGGAGGAATCAGTCCATTGCGCCATCCCTCACCTGCCCCAGGGATTCATATGGAATCCTCAGCAGTCATTTCCCTTTGGAGGAAAACTTTCCCGCTCCAGTACTCACTTAAATGTGAGGGGAATTCAAAGATTTTGACTGTTATTACGGAGCTTAGCTCATCTGCTTTGGGAATACTCTGGTCTGCTGGTGTGAACAATTTTACCACCACTCCTTATGTATATACGCATTTGACAAAGGAGGTTGGAAAGTTTTTGTGTATTTTCAATACATATTTTAATGTAATTCAATCCCGTCATGGCCATGATGGGTTGAGGTCATCCGCACTGCCACATTATATTCAATTAAATGAGTCATTATTGAAGTAACGCAATTGATTTCGTACGACATTAATAATTTCCGATTAACAAAACCCATTTCTTCTTCGTGTACGATAAAAACCACTTATCCGACCAAAGAGAATTACCTAGCTTTGGTTCGGGAAAAGAACAGTTATTTACACAAACCAGCAATTTTGAGCCCATCCAACTCCCTCATTTTTTCCATCCTTGTATTTGTATTTATTTGTCGTCCTTTATTTACATGAGGACGGATCCAGGTCATTCTGACTGTCTTTTTGAATAGTCAGTCTCCGCCTGCCTTTGTGGATTCATTTTGTTTTATCAGGAAAGTAAACTGACCTAAAAAAACCACTTTTATTTTGCGTATTTTTCTCTCAAAAACCATCAATTTAGGATTTGGCTTTGGTTTTTCATCAAAATAATCGCTGATAGACTTGTCCTCCACATTTGCTATTCTTTTGAATCGGTCAAATTTCAAAATCCCTTATTAATTATGCTCGGAGCTTACAAATAATTAAATCCAACCACGTCCGCCTCCAAGCTCTATTCAAAAGACATTCATACCCACCGCCATATAAGATCCTAATTCCACCTTGTAATTTCCCTCTCCTGTTCCTCATTCCAATGTCTGGCAAAGTTCCTAAATCCACCATTAACAGAAGCACGGCTCTCAAAGTTGGCAAGTTGAGCGAAGTTGAGCGACTGACGTTACGGACGTAACCAAATTCTGTCGTTGAAACTGGTTGGGTTTGGCCATAAACCTTGCCTCCGTCCTTAATTATTCTTACCTGACATTATCAAGGTAGTTGGGAGGAATAAATGTTGGATTAAACATGACCACGTGCCATTAGTGCTTCGATCCATTCTACCTTTTGCACAAATAAGAGGAAACAAGCTTAAAGGGCACTTCACGAGTCTCCCACGCCCTTGGCATTAGTGGAATTCTTATTGTGTGCCTACATTGCATTGCACTTCTAGAAATGTCATCCCTTAATCGTTACTTACGGTTTATGTCCCACCACTTGACTACGGGGAAAGTAAACTACCCCCACATTCCAAATTCCTTGTCGCTTCGCTCGTATCCTTTGTCGCGTCTGTATAAACAGCGTGTCAACCGCATTTCTTCTACACCTTCCCCTAAATGCGGGATGCATTCCACTCCCCATTACCCGAGAACAAAGGGACTATTACGAGGAAATTGGAAGAAAATTATGTCTCACTAAATTAATACACTCTGGCAGGAGTGGGTTAGGGTGAGGCAATGTAATATACATACCCGGGTTAATAGGGTCACTCCAATGTGGGACATTTCTTTTAAAAAATTACAGCGCGTTATCGGTTAATTAAATGTTTGGCTATCGGGTCTTAGTTAATTAAGTTACGAAGGATTGATAGCCAATCAGAGGTGAAAAAAACGTTAAATATTTGAAACACAGGAAAGGTGGGTTTTTTTGAGTCTAAATTGATTGGAAGCGTTTGAATGTGCTCCTTATCTTGAGAATCAGGTTTAAAATGCAAAAAGGAAGTGGGATTTTTGTGGAAAGAAAGTTCCGTACGTACTATGTAGATACGTGGAGAGGGATTGCATGTTTAATTGTGACAATAAAGCTATAAAAAGTAGGGCAAGTGGAAGCACTTCCAGAGTGACCGTAATATTGCATATCCTCTTTCTCCTGGGCTGACTGGGAAGTTTAGCTGCCATCAATCTATTACTACGCGGAGAAAACCTTCCGTGGTTCAAGTGCGGGCGTACGTTACGTACGTTACGTAAAAGTTCATTCTCATTCCACACGCCATGTCAAGGGAAAATAACTCGTGCATGGGAAAAGGGAGCAGTTGAGGGGGAAGAAATTATGCAAGGCTTTAGCCGCCACTCTCCGTGTGTTCAGCTACCCCGGACTCAGGAATTCACTAACAAGAATTGTTTGATTCATAGTCAAGTGTTTGGGTGATTGGGGCAGAGGACATCGCGTAGTCGGCTACGGATTACTTATGAAATGGATTCGATCCCAAGTTAAATCCCTCAATTGGCATTGATAAGCCCATTTAACTCTGTTAGATTCTAGACGGCTGGACGCTCACTTAGGTAGTCCATATCCAATCCTGTTTAAATTTTCCCCTGTGTCTGTCTCGTTCCTCAAATCCTGAGAACCCATCAAGTCCATGCATTACGTAGCATATGTTCTACGCCATTGCAGGATGACCAATTAACGTTGAATGAGGGCCAGCATTGACAGAAAATGGTTGTGTTTGGGTGTACAATTTGCAAAGCGGGAAAATCACAAACAATTCTTGATGTTTTTAAATAGTTTTTAACAAAATAAAAAAATGAGCATTGGACATCTGACATCAATTAATAAAAAAAAGTGGGTGGATGGATGGCCCCCGTGCATTCGTCACTGAAAAGTAATTTGGTCACAAAAGCATACATACATACATACGCCATTTGAAAGGATCAATCCATGACAGGTCCCCTTCTTTTTTTTTGTGAGCTGGACAGGAAAATGACATTGCAAATTAGAGTTTTTGGAAAGGATATTGGCAAGCGTAGGAGTTGTTGATGTAGTAACCCGTTGTTCTGCTGCCCAGTCCCCCGTTCCATAGCTCCCTTCTTCCTATTTATGAATTCAATTGAAAGATTGAATGAAGGGGGGAAGGGGCTCGGCTGGGGGAGATGGATAGACGGGCGGACAGAAGAAATCGAGGAATCGTCCAAGTAAAGGGAAAATTCCTTTAAAAAATTCACATTGTCAACTATTGTAAAAATTCGTTTGACGTTGTGCCTTATGCTTGGGCTGTCGCGTCGGTACGGTAGGCTTGGGTTGCGGGTATGGGTCCTTCCCATGGTTTCTCTCAGAGATAAATGATTTCCCCAGAGAGGAAGTTTGGTTGTCTATACCTAGGGACGGTGAGGAACCAATCCCAGCCCTCTTCTCAGTACCCCCACCAAGTGTCACCTCCAGTTAGCGTTCATATTGACACACACAAGGTATGGGCGAAAGGTTTCCTTTTTTTTGAACAACTCTCAGCAACTTTGAGATCTTCTCAAGCCTAAAACTTAAGCTCTGAGTGAATCCAGTCTAGTTTTTTGTGTCTTTTTTCTTCCAGGTGTGTTTTTATCATGGGAACGTTCATATTTGCTTAACTGCTTTGATCACCTTGTGAAATAATTACCGATCGCAAAATTAATTTGAGTGATTCTTGGAATGCTATACTTTGTGATACACGAGTGATAAAACATCTGTTACATAACACAAAAGATAATTCACTTCGTTGTAATTTTAATCCTTTCAATGGTTGACCATATTAAGCCAATTTGATGCCGCCTTGGCACTAGCAATGCTAATTCCCTAATCCCTAAATTCAATTTAAAAAGAGCAAAAAAATATTGTTTTAGTATGGTTTTTCTAACAAATCCCAAAAATACTTTCACTTTAAAAACTCTATGTTGTAACACTAATGTGTGTCCTAAGGAGCAGCCTTGGCCTTGCCCACGACCACGACCACAATGCAAAGCAAGTCCGTCCTGCAATAATTACGTCGTATAATTTGGTACGGAATTAAATCTACATATTTTGAGACGTGTGTTATTATTGGGGATGTCAGGAGCACGGCTCACCTCAACCAACCCAGCTGGCTGCCTGCACTTTCCGTCCCCTGTCAACCGAGAAAAGAGAAACAATTTGACACGAAGATGAGAAATGTGGTTTTGGTGGTATTGGAGGGGATGTTTATGGGAGGGAGCTTCAAAAACCCGAGATCTTGTGAGCGAAACACAATCCAACGAATGGGAAAACTATCGAGGTCAAAAAAAAAGGAATGGGCATCGGACGGAAGGGCACGGAGGACGACGCGTCGTCATTGTTATTCAAACCGTGGCTTGGCCGGTCTTTCCCAAATGTGCACATTCATGAGAAAAACCTTCCATGGCCATCCGAAACGGTGGAATTACACAATGTGTTTGAGCTTGAGATTTTCTCTTTGCCATTAAAGCCTTCCGGCCACCCGCCGTACCGTACCCTCGAGTGTGAAAATAAAACCCGGGTTTGCAAAAACCCATACTAAAGGTATTGAGGATAAGCTGGAATCAAAACAAAGCAAAGCAAAAGGAAAGCCCGCTCCTTTTGCCCTCCGGCCATGCAGAAGATTAACCTTTGGAAAATAAAATATGTAGTCCTTGGGCACGGAGAAAGTACTACAGCAGTACAGCCCACCGTTTTCAACTACATAACAAATTATGTATCTATCTATGTTATGTATCTACATATGTATACAATACCGTTTTTGTTGAGGAGGGGATGATTCGTCAAATAAATTGGTCGTCAATTTTGGGAAACATACAATTAATTTGTGTGAAATGGGATCTACCAACCGCCGCCCAGTTTGGGGTAATACAATTTAGCCTCGGATGAATGGGAATTCCGTTTGTGGATGGATGACTCGCCCCTATTGTTTCCCCTGTGAATGGCAATGAGTGTCTAAGGTTATTGCAGAATAATAGCTGGCAGCTATTATATGACAATCCAACCAGACAGGAGAGGGATCTCTCTCTATGTAATGGGGTGAGTGTGGGTTGGGAGCCATGGGAGGATAATGAGGACAACTGCCTCCATCATCATCATTCCCCATCCCAAATACCCCACTACCCCATTTCAACACAGCCGATAACTTTTGATTGCTGTGCTTTTTTCGTGCTTTCACTCCCCTTATGTGTCGTATATATTATATATACATTTCCCTTGTATTGAGTATGAAATTTAAAAAGATATTATATTTTAGTCATGTTTACTCCTAGAATTGTATTAATTAAATCGCGGATCCTTCAATTGTAGAATTTATATCGATTTATCCCACATGAATGGATTTCCAGGGGAAAAGGAATTGCAGTTTGCGTGCAGGTAGTCATTTATCATCCAAGGAAAGTGACTAGTTAACTTGAGATTAAGCATGGATTTGTGAGTTGCGTGGGAGTAATTGAGGAATATTGTTTGCCCCTGTTTGTTTCTTGGGGAGCTCCAAATGCATGCATGGGCGGCTTTTAGTGGTTGGTTGGATGGGGGGGGGTGTATGTGGGGTCCATTGGTTTGAAGGGGGTTTGCAAGTTGATTTCCATATCCACAGCTGCATAGGCTGGAACTTTCCTCAGCACATTGGCAAACCACATATGCAAATTAATATAACGGCCCCCAGATTTCCCCTCTGTTGGAAGCCCAATATTAATTCAAAGCGATTAGAACGCCCCGCATGTATGCATGGAGGAAAAAGACAATATGGGTCAAACAATCGATCCATCAAAAATGCTTGGCTGGAGTTTTCTGCCTGTACGTGCGTACGTACTTTTTCCTCCCCCATTGTTTACATCTAACTGACCAATTAGAGTACCCTATCCCAGCCTTGCGGTAAAAGGGGAATATTGGTTTATTTAAAAACTCCCGCACTGGGCATTGCCAATCGCATTCAATGTACACTTCAATTCCAATTAGTCTAGGGCTGATTATATTCGATTCCTATCAAACTAAATACCTGGCGGAAAAAGCACAAGGACAAGGATTCATATGGTTTCCCTGTCTTAACATAAATAAAGTGGACTGGCTGAAACCAGACAGAGGAGCCATCGATTTTCAATTCCCGCCATATCATACACCTTCCAATAAAAATCCATTCTGCATGAGACTCCAGGAGGGAGGAAACCCATTTGTGGAAAGTGAGGGGAAATCGGCAAAAACCTACACGCTGCTGCAATTTGACACACAGAACTGAAAAAAAAACTGCAACTGGGAAAGTAGAGTAAAAAAATCCTTTGGAAGTCTAAATTTTATATTTGAGGCCGTGATTCCGGGGACAGAATTCCTATTGGCATTTATTTGAGGGGGGTGAGTCAAAAATGGGGCTCTTGAGCTGAACCTTACTCCTTGGAAGGAGAATGGATTACCCTTGACACATAAAATAAATTGCCTCATGGAAAATATTAGGAATATTATGTGTGTTCGGGAGGAAGCTCGGATGAGGAGAGCTATGCATGAGGGAAGTCTATGGGAAAATTCATTGGTTGAGTACAGATCTGGTTTGTTGCACTCAATTTAGCAATTTTCACTCGTGGCTAAGCACGGAGGAGACTAAGGCGCGGGGGGAACGAGATCAAATCCCACACCACCACCGTTATGCCGTGTGCTCCTCCATTTTACGTAACATACACACAACCCATATCCCCCAAAGCACCAAAAGCACACTTTCCCCTATTCAGTGACAAAAATACGGTCTCCCATACAAATTTTCACTTTGGGATTTCCATGCTGGAGCTACTAGGCACCCTAGAATATGTTTTGGTTTTAATGTAATTTGTTACACAATTAGATTTTTAGCTGTACACTTGATTTATTTTCTGGTTGCATTTAAAAGTTAAGTGGTTCACTATTTTACGTGTTTTTTTCAAAAATCCGACAATAACACGGAACAAATTGCCAGGATTTTCCAATTCCCGTCATTTTCGGCAATAAAAATAAGCCCGGACTGCAATAATTCAACATTTAATGTTCGAGGTGAGTTTGTCAGTTTCAAAAACTACTGGACACTTTGATAGCACTAAGTCGTTGAAAACAACATCTTAGTGGCAATTAATTGCCTGGCGTTGAACTTGTAATTTGCCAAATTGCAATAAACCCACATCACCAAGAAATGAGTTTTTGCATCAATTTTAATTAATCTCTCCAAAAGCACAAGTTGCTTCAAGATTACATACATCTTCAATCAGTAAATGATTAATTGATGTGATTCCACCACCTCACCACACCTCACCCTGCAAAATCCAATTCAGAGCTATGACTAAGAGAAAGCGCGGCCGGCTTTCACCATTCAAAAGAGAAAAGAAGAGTTAATGGACGCAAACCTTTGCCGTAATAAGGGAGGAAGGAAGGAGCTTCCAAATCGTTCGTAGACACACATTTACTTTCAACAATTATTTACACAGGTGTAAGTAAAAGTAAGAGAAAGTGGAGGGGTCGGAGTTCGCGGGAAATGTTTTAAGGGATGGACAACGTTGACGGCGAAAGGGGTCGGTTGGGTGGCCAGTCGACAGGTAACACAGGTTGGCGCCCCGTGCAAGCTCCACAGTCCCGTCATTTCGTCATCCTTATAAAATATTCAGGCTTAATGAGATATTGATTCTCCGCCGTCTATTTCTCCTGGTTCTGGCTTGTAGCGTGTGGAGGGTCTTCTCTTCCGCATCGGAAGGGCGTTCGTGCCGTTCTATTAAATAGCACTAGCCTCCGGACCCTACACACGCGGAACACGGACAAACCTTACCGATTCCAAGGATCGATAAGTTACCTTACGTTGAAGAGGGAGGGAGGACGCTATGTCTTATTTAGGGCCCAGGTAAGGCGGCAACCAGCCAGGCTCCTTTCCCTGCCAACTCTGATCTTGGGATGAACCCGGGAAACAAAAGCCTGGGAAGTCAGTGGAACGGAACTTATTACAAAAGGAGAGACCAGCTCAGGAACCACGTAGGTTTTACATGGGAGCACGTGCGTGGACAAAACATGCACATTTAAAAGTATTCCTATCCGCTTAGTCGGAGAAAATCCCTAGTTTATGTATTTAAGGATGACCAAAATTGAATTAAGTTTTATTGATGGGACTAGGAAAGGGTTGACTGAGCACGTGGCAATAAACAAGTGTGTATTCACTGGAGTAGCGGGCGGGATAATTCACCCTATGATGAGGCTCCCTCAAAGGAATAAAAGTCCATAAAAATAATAGATTCAATGCAGCCAAAGTGCCATAAGAGTGTTTGGGGGAGGGAGGAAACGATTTGGAAGCATTGCAGTTCCAACTCAATTCTTTCCTCCGACCTCACACCGCGGCGGACGGACGGAGCCGTCTGTCATAAAACTGCATGATTGGCCTTTTTTTCTCTCTCTGCCATTCCAAACTCCCGCCTTTTATCGCCCGCACTTTCTCCTCCGGCCCATACAAATACAAATACAATAATATGCCATGTGGTATCCACTTTCTCCTTTTCAAAACCCAAAAAATCCTACATCCAAACCTGGAGTCTCGTTAATCAAATATGTGCAGGGAATCCAAGGACCGGAGCAAAAATAGCACTGTAATTCCACGAGCAAAGCGGAAACCTGCAATTTGTATCACATTGACAGTCGCACGTACACGACTAGGGCAGGGAAATGAATTCGGGTTTGAATGGAGAAAGGCACGACTTTCACCTGAGCCACAGCCATTTACGTACTTACGTACGTACGGGATTTTTGCATTTTGCTTTTGCTTCCCAAGCCTTGGCCTATGGCCCCGCCCCTGCCTTGCATGGCGGGAAAAAGCCAAGCGACTCAAAAACCCTTTCAAGGAAAATCTCCGTCCCAAAAATAAGTAAAGTGGACGCTTGCATAGGACAGGGCGGAGGGATGCAATTTTTTAAAAATCCGAACACGGGTAATCCAAGATTGGAATTTCCATCAGTTCCCACCCTCCATTTTGATGGGGGGGGGGGAGGTAAATGCCGTGCTATAAATAGTCAATATTATGAAGTCCATTACGTGACTAACGTGGAAGGGAGGAAATTAAGAGGGAAAGGCATTAAGTCCCATGTTCGGTGAGCTGCTCGCCTCGGCTTACGCAATCTGCCCTTAGTTTATGCTTTGCAGTAAAATGGAGGGCCACTCCACTCTACGTACGTTTCCCCCGTGTTGGTTTTTGGTAGATTGAGTTCATTATCAGCAAAAAAAATTCCTTGACCCAGGCAGGGCATCGGTAGGAGCTTCTTCACTTTACATGGCATAGCATGGATCCTTATGACAGTGTTTGGCCGGAGCTGGTTCGTACTTTGAATTTTTGGGAGGGAAAGAGCTGAGTGAGAGCAGAGATCATGATGATGATGTACCACAGTCGTTTGCATCTCTCTGGAATCTTAATGAGGCGTGGACCCGTGTCAGGCGTGACTACAAACTCAATGAGATCCAAGGGGGCCGATTCCTCCGGAGGCTCCTTGCATACCATATCCATGTACTCTCTGGAATTACATTCGCGGAGGAAATTCACATTTCACAGGTCATCCTGGACTCAGTCAAAGTGAAATCACCAAACGTTTATTTTACGAAATCCATCCTTGTACCTTGCGTATTGATTTTCACTTCCTCTGAATATGTCATTTACATTTTATCTCTCTTCTCATGGGGAAAATATCCATGATTTGTAACTACTGTATTCCGAGCAGCAACTGGCGGACGGAAAATTCATTTAAATGACTCAATCGACTAACAAATTACAATAAAACCATCATTTTTAGAATTCATGGAGAAAGCAATGCAGGGAAAGCTTACGTACGTGTACATAAATGGCCTTACATTAGAAAAAGGCCTCGGAGTAGAATCCGCATTCCCTTTCCCAAATTAAAATTATTTCCTGAAGGGATAATTTCCAAGTTCGAGTTAAAAGGATTGGTGAAAAGGAAAGGCTCATCTCCGGCTAAACTCCAGTTCAAACAATGCGGGGACGACGACTTGCGTGCAAACACGCCAGGAAAAATTTCTCTTCATCCTTCCAGCCTTTTTGGTCCTGCCGCTGTCGAGCCCCCCCGCCCCCTACTCTCCCCCAAACACAGGCCATCTTGTGTTGAGAGTTGATGGCAAAATTTTAATTATTGTATTAATTAGTGAGTAATAGTGCTGGAACTGACTTGGGCTTTACGCTTCGCAAAAGTCAGTCCGTCCAAATCCACACACACACGGAGAAAGTCATTCGTCCCTGAATGCATGCAACATGCAACTGGTTTCCATTCAAAAGATTCCTTCCCCTTTAACTGCAAGGGGGGAATTCCGCCGTTAATCACATGTATACGGTGCTAATATCAATGTCGTGTCAAATTATCGTGCACGAATATCAGATGAGCATTTTTCAGTGTCGTGGACTCCTCGTCGTACATACGTGTGGAGTTGCGGTGGATGAAAGAAATAGCAACATGCGGAGTTAATTTGCACGTGAAGTCCATCACATGCTGAGGTAGGCCAGGGGGACCAGGACAATGCTGTACTTGTACTGCTTATGCCCCATGACAGTCGGCAAAGGGCGGATAAGTTAGCCAGACACCATAAATATTCAATGAATAATTTCCGAGGATTTGGCTTGCTAACAATAATAATTGCTTCGTCGTCGTCCGACTCCCGACGCGACCCTGCCACTTATTAGTCATTAAATGAATGGTTTGGGTTGAGGAGGACGACCACCCAAGAGCCTTACAGCAACGTACGAGCAAAAATATAGTCCAACTTATATTTTGCTTTGTTTTATTTGTTTAAATCTAATGCGAAGAAGAAAGGTTGTAGAAATTTTTTGTGGTGAATGTCATATTCATAAAAAACCTCAGGGAAAATGTCCAAGAGCCATGAATAAGAGAGTTGATAAAGTGTGCAAGGAAATGTGGTAGGTTAGTTGGATGGTGGACATTTATAAGGAAGTGGTGGTAAAGGGAAAAAGCCCGGGTTGATTTGATAAAGACTCCACAGGAGGAAGGAGAAAATGAGGATTTGATAGGTGGTCGGACGTGGAGAAAGTGTGGTGGCGGGAAAAGGCCACATTCATTGTCTTAACCCTTTCTCCTGTTTTCTCCAAGCCAAGTGTGGCTCCCACATTGTTCCCACAATGCCCTTTGTTTTCTCCTTCAACCGCCCCCAATCATCCTTTGTTTCCACAAAGTAAGAAGCCGTGTAATTTGGGGGAGGAGGGAGACGTACGGGGCCGTATGGTGTCATTTGGCGGGAAGGGATGAAGGGTTGACGCCACACATGGATGGATTTGACTGCCGACCCCAAATGAGCCCCTTTGTTATTAAGTGGGAACCAAGTGTTTGGCTTTCCTTGAGGTTTGGTCACATAAATTAACTTTCTCTCACCCAATCCTTTCCTCATTTGTTATCCTCTTCGGAGACGGAAGGCTTTGATCCTTCGGATTGGATTTTAGGCGACCCATCGTCCTTTGGAAGGGTCATTTGCAAAATAGGTTTTCACATAGATTTGACTTGAGTTGATTTCCTTGTAGTGAGTGGACAGTCCTTTGGTGGTGGAATTTGGCGGATTTATTTTTAATTACATCCCGGAGAAAGCAAAGAAAGTCCTGCATAAAAATAACCATTCAAGACCGACTGACTGACTCCAGTTAAATCCAATTTTCCTGTAAACATGACTTGAGTTGGAATGGAAAGGAAAACATTTTTCAACGGAGGAAAAGTAGGAAGCGTTTTGTTAGACATTCCAGGTAGCACAAAACCTTCAAACGCTTACACTTCACCGCCTTGACCTTCCTTATTGAACAAGTGCGTTTTCTCCGTGTTTGAAATTGCAAGGAGCGGATTGTCCTTCCTCAAAAGAAAGTCTGGAAAATCCATGCATGGATGCAAAGAAAGCACAGGCAGCCAGGTGTGTGCGTTAGGTTCGGATTGAGTGATCATGGCCCGCTTTTACTTGCGGAGATCGACGGAGCACAAAATCCGGTTAAAGTCATACACGGCCAGTCATCCGAAAGGTAAAAGTGAAATGACTTGAATTGATTTGCCCACGAGGGTGACAGGGGATGCACTTTTCTCCCTTTCCGCTCCAACCAACCATCGATTCAACTTTCTCACGCTCAATCAATATCAAATAAACCCCTTCCCCCCCCCCCCCCACTCCTTTTCATCCCCCAACCAATAAATACTTCTTGGACACGGAGGCGAGAGGCGGTGGATATTCATAGTTAAATCCTTAAATAGGGAAGAAAATTCTTCCATTTTTTAGAATTTAAAAAACACAGAGGAAAAGGCATTAATTCTACTTTTGGAAGTTGAAAGGAGGGAATGGAGGATTTTTCAAAAAAAAACTTTCCCTTCTGTTGATGTTGAAAAGTTGACAAAATCCAGGCGGAGTTTCCTTGTGTAGGTTGGGTTGGAACAACAAAAGAGCTTAATATTCTCATTTGAAGCTGAGGAAACTATAAATAAACAAATCAATGGACGGAGGAGTGGAATGCATGCATGAGATGGGAGCACAGTGGGAAAGGGCAGGCGGGCGGTGGTAGGAAGAAGTTGTAGTCAGAACCAGAATGCAAAAGAGAAAATGAAAAGCTTTGCCTTAACTTTGTTTTCTTTGTCTCTCGCCTTTCACCTGGATGCACACCATTATTATTTACGACTCCACCCAAGCTCTCTATATATGTCCACTTAATTCATTCCAGTCCCTCGGCGCCAACATTAATCTTTCCTTAATGGGAGGGCTCCCCAAATGAAATGAAGGCAAATTCATTTCTCAAAGCACCAACTTTTCACGTTCTCGTACGTACGAGTCCAGGCAACGGAATTATGTGCAATGGCCCACATCAATATACATACCACGACCCACGACCACATTAGTTCTAATACAATACAAAATACAAATTCCATGCATTTCCTCCCACAGTAGCAATACAATACAATGCCGCACGCGGATTGTTCCACTCATTCCGTCCAATATCATTTTTTTAAAACTGAATATAGTGAGAAATACATGTACAACTATAAATATATTGGGTAGGCTTTCCTCTAGAATTCGATACGCCAAAAATTCGATGAGGATATTTATATATTCCTTCCCGCACTTTGGAATCCATGTCAAAGGGAGTGTTTCGATTTGAGGAGTCGAGATTTGAACATGGAACAGCTTTTATCTTTCGTTTGGTGTCATACATTGTCTCTTTAGCTATTCTCCCGCCCCGTTTACACCTACCCTCCCTCTTGGCTTTCCCTCGCCCCATTCCCAGACCACTCAGAATTATCTGAAATAAATCCAACCATTTCCCGCTAAAAGCTAACTATACCGACCTCCTGATACATACATACGTAACAAATCCATACACTACATGGATTTGCACATGTAGGGTATGAGGGTGAAAGCAGAGGAGAGGTCAAAAGGTCTAACTCCAAATAAAACTTCCTCGTCCACTAAAACCAAATTTTAATTTGCGGACTGACAGTGTTTCAAAACTAAAGCCCTTTTCCCCTCCGTTTTTATTACGGGAGATACGACGGGGGAGGAGGTATGTAGGAAAAGACTTGGGGAACAAGATCCCCCGTGATAATGTAATAAAACAACCGAGAGGAAAATCATATGAGAATTGAGGATCGTAGCCTCACGCACTTGATGTCATTATCCGTTTTATACCTTTTAGTCCCCGCTACGACTTGACTTGACTTCCACTTTTATTTTAAAGAGAAAACTTGCTAAAGATTGGCTTGGCCGGTTCACCTCAGTCCGTTCAGTCAGTGGATTCCACGGGGGAGGGAGTGGCCGTTGGATCCTAAGAGATCCTCTCCCGCATTTTTCGAATGGGATATTAAACTAAGCTTCCTATTTTCCCTACATGTTCTTCAATCAAAGTGCAGTCGGTCGCAAGGAAGGCGGGGAATCCACCGGATTGAAGGGTTCACGGACTTCTTACGTTAACGTACGAATTCCACTGGCGTACGCACGCAGTCCTCGAAATTTTCCTCCGTCCGAAGTGGCGAATTTTTCGTTCCCCCACTCCAATGTATGTAAGAGGATGGAATTTTTGCTGAAGGTCTAAAGGAACTTGAATGTAGCCGGTTTGTTCCTTCGGAGGGAATGAAGTGAATTGAAGGGTGATGGTAAATGATACCATTGGGACTTTCCCCGAAGGCCTCCTTCAAGTCATGGAACTCCGTGCCTTGGCTCAGCACTTTGCGACGCTGAGGGAATTTCTTCTGAGCAAAACCTCATCCTACGAATTCCGCTCCTTCAAAACCAAGTCCGGCCTGCGTCCCATTCAAATCCTTAATGTACTCTTCCTTGGGTGGGTCATCCGGCCGGACTAACTCATGAACCAAACCCGTTTTACTGTATCCATTGACCATGTCTATTTCATTGTTGCTATACTCAAAATAGCTAAATTCATATCTGTGTTATGCTATTACTGTTATGATATTTAATTTACATGTGCTTTTTCTACGTACACAATGAAAATTGTGGAACTTTCTCCAAGGAAATGATATTTGAATATTTTACATCCTATGTACCATGCCATATGAATAATATGTAGTAAATAGGTGTGAACTTGGCTCGAGGGTTGAATATAATTTGATTCTAATGAATTGGATCCCGTTTGTTGTGGTTTTTACAGGAGTACAGACGAAGACTGCATCCACGATCTTGAATTGTGTGAGGGCGAGAGACCAGTGCATGGACAATCCTGCATGTAGTCCGATCTTGGAGATTGTGCCTCGAGTTTGTGGTCCAGAGAAAGGTAATCAATCACTTTCTGAATCCTCACACTCCGTCTCCCTCATTTCACGCTGTCCACAAATCATTGGAGGCATCTGCTCGTCTCGGATCCCCCGACATCCCTGATTCACTTTACTTTCCTACCACTCCCAATGAAAACACACTCCCCCCCCCCCCCCCTTCCTTTCATCCATTGACTAACTCACGCAGTCGTCCAGTTATTGTCTCAATTAGTCCTTGACGACGTGACATGACGGGTTAATCATTCCATTCCATTTCCAAGGGCTGTTTTCCTACGTTTTGTGGGATCCGCTTGTCAATCACCTTATTTAACAACCACAGGATTTGAAGCTGCCGTCTCCTTTACCACACAAAATCTAACAAAATTTCAAAATATGTAGTAAACATTCACAATTATTAATTAAGAGTAATATTCCCGTAAAGATAAGTCCCCCCAGTAAAATATTTACATCCGTGTTTTATGTAAGTGATGGAATTTCCATATGAGGACCGAGGCACGGCATGGCGTATGTCCAGCATAAGATTCAATACCAAAAATCTCGTAACGCTGAAAACGTGGTTGAACACAACATACAAATTTCCGTCTCCATGTTTCCTCCTTTGGAATACAATTTGAGGATCCGATGGAATGAAAATGTACGTGCTATTTTGGAGCCCATTGCCCAGTTGAAAGTCCAAATTCCGTCCGCGTCTCCCTTGCGGCCCCCATCAACTCTCAACCATCACGCAAACCAAACCCTTTCCCTTTTTCCCGCGTTGTTTTGAGGGGGGAATTACGGCTACGAGTTGAACATTTGCGTTAATCTGACTCTCCTCTATGATTTTCTCTCTTTCCCAACCAATCCAATTCTCAGGTGCTTGGGTACATACATAGTAACATACGCATACGGAAAAGCGGGAACAGAACCAAAACTGGGGAATTTCATGGCAAATCCAATGCCATGCAATGGATTGATATGCAAAGGAAAGGAATGGAATGGTAAAAGTCGGGAAGTGAAAGAGAGGCAGGAGCCAACAAAAAGTTCTGAAACATTTCAAAGAATGAAAACACCTTTCGTGTCTAAGCCCAGTCCCCCGTCCCACTCCACTCCAACTCAAATATTCATTTATATGTTTTATGAGTACTTGGACTTAATTGCTGGACCTTCCAGTCTTCCCCATACCTTCAAATGTTGGAATGACCGATTCAAACTTTGGGATCCGGCACGCAAAGGGAAATTGACTCAGATTAAAACTAAGTTTTGAATTTGGCGGGAACCGGGTATATTTCTACGGTCCATAAGGTCAGGGATTAGAAATGTCATTATTTGTACCTCTTAGCCTTGAATCTGTCCCAGACACAAACATTGGTTATATTTCAAAATTTTGAACCTGGATTGTTATTAGGTTTTACGGGTTACATTTAAAAAATTTAAAGTGTTTTTGTCTGTATATTAAAAAATGAGTACTTCTGGGTTTTGTTGGTCACATACACTATGCCTCAAAATTGATAGGGCACCATCAATATCATTTTCTCCGGCGTGTTTCTAGACATAAAAATTTCAAATTTTGCACATGCC
>JAAXYW010000664.1:0-32026 GCA_036851895.1 Orthonychiurus folsomi | reverse complement strand
AATTCAATTTTGTTTCTAAATCAGGACAACCAATATAAACCCATTTAAAATGCCATGGCAATCTATGATCATGTCCTAGAACGCTACAGCATTCAGTGTGGCTGAGATTGATAGGTGCGATTGGTAAAAGTGGTAAAAGTTTATTTGTGAATTACAGCCAGAAAATTTCATTTTCCACATTAGAATTTAAGCGACTTCGCACGCCAACTCATTTAGATATTTTGTAATTTGATACATGTTCATTGCTCAAAGTTTGAGATATGGTGTACAACAGTAGTAGTTAAATTAAGCAATGTAATGTGTGAGTGGATGGTAAGGTTTGATCAACTAGCATTTTAAATGCTGGAAATTTTTCCTTTTCATAAAATTTTTTGGATCTAGACTTAACAAAAACAATGCAGTAATGAATCAATCTCCTGCTTCAAGTCATTCTCATTCTTGTAAGGAGCTTCTTATTGGTCTGTAGTCTGCTATTCCCTAGAAACTTTAATGCACCCAAGGAGCTCTTGCAATACGAAGTCCTCAAAAATAAACGCCAATCATTCACCCTGACAAAAACCAAACCGATCATGGCCGGTTTCATCTTTCAAATTGTTATCTTTTGATTTCTGACACTTGTATAACATTACATCTCCCCATGCGGATTACCCGAACCCTGGTGAACCCGTACATTCACTTTGCTATGCAGCGATCGGGTTTTGCTCAGGACTATTACGGGTAATATAGGTGCATAATTTACAAAATGTGAATAAAGATACAAGTTTTCATTTGTAAAATAATCCATTTGCTAAATATTAAAATATTAGTTATAAAGTTTATTATCGTATAGGTCTTGTAGAAGTATACCGTCATGCAGCGACCGACTGCCTGCAGAGTATTCAAAGCCGAGAGCCAGGCCCAGAGTGATTTTCAGGAAACACTTGACAATCGAGGAACTCCCAGCAAGGAATTACAAAAAGTGCCATCATTCAACCTAGCCGGATGACGTGAGCGTGAACTCAGAATATTGTAAAACATCACGTTATTCAGAGGCAAAATTTTTGCTGGCCTACACCAAATACAGATTGAATGCTGCTGTGTGTGCTGTGCTGTGGTTTCATTTGAGTGCACAACTTTTTTCTGGTGCACTGCATATTGCACTGAATTCTCTACTGTCAAACGTGTGTGAATGTCCGCCTAGCCTACGCAATGCCAATTTAGGGACTTTTTTAATATTCAAAATAAATTATGAACGCTTAACTTGAATGTAGTTTCTAGTAGTGATTTGTAATTTATTGGAAGTTAGGTATTGTATGTTGACGAGTTGCAAACTTGTTTTAATATTATTTAAAACAAAATATTGAAGAGAATATACCCGGCAGTCATGTCTCACCAAACTGGAATCAAAGGTTAGTAGGAATTATGAATCATAATATTGCTTGTTGTGATCTGGAATGATTTCGCGTGATTTCAATTTAGATTTACTGTTAGTAAATATGAGTTTTTAAATATTCTAGCTAATGAGCAATTGCGAAACTTCTTCGGCCAATGTCGTGATGGGAAAACAAGGCTAATCAAAATCAGCATTGAGAATGGTATTGATTTTAATTGAACTCATGTCGTCATGAATCTGAATGAATAATCTTATTTTGGCAGAGGCATTGGCCCTCAGTGAGTACTACGAGCCCTTGTCCGCTAACTGGGAGTCTGACTATGAGAAACTTATTTTACCACTGTTAGAGGAATCCCAGCCATGTTATATTCTTTTCCGGTAAGGTCTGCAAATAGTGCAAATAATACTTCAACCTAACTTTGTATTTTGTATAGCCGCCGTATCCTGTTATCATATCTGGATAAAGTCATACTCATAGTATAATTTTAATTAAAATTGCAGGCTGGAGTCAATGAGCAACAACAGTTACGAGTGGTTACTCTTTACTTGGTCACCAGAAATTAGCCCAGTACGTCAAAAAATGTTGTACGCTTCAACCAAGGCTACGCTCAGAAATGAATTTGGAGCGGCACAAATTAAAGAAGAAATATTTGCCACGTCAATGGTACAAAGCTTTAATTCCTTGTTACAATAAGATTGCAATTTGTTCAATTGCTGTAAGGCGTAATTCTCAAATAAATGTTAGTCCTAATGTTCGTTCCTCTTCTACGAGAAACAGTTATTTGAATTACGTTCCGCATGTTATTTATGCTTGAGTAGCATTATTGGATGGTCAAAAAATATTTCAATATTGGATTGTTATTTGTGTTACAGGAAGATGCATCCTGGAAAGGATACGAAAAGATAAAGCGAAATCGTGATGCGCCTGTCCCCCTTACATCTGCCGAAGAGGAATTAGCAGAACTGAAGAAAACGGAAACAAAGACAGACATTGGAGTTGACACAAAGCATCAAACACTTCAAGGTGTTCTTTTTCCACTTACAACAAGTGCATTAGAGGCTCTTCGAAATTTTCGAAACAAGCGGCTCAACTACGTCCAACTTAAAATCGGTTAGATCAGCGTTTCTAAAACCGTCATTAAAGCTCGAGGAATGTAGTATTTAGATGGATTGTCTGAATAGTTTACAAGCGTCATTGTTCAGCTTTAGAATTGATATTATTAAACAACTTATTTTGACAAAAATTAAATTCAAGTACTCTTCTGTCCACAGATATTGAGAACGAGGTCCTGGAACTGGCTAGTACTACCGACACAGACATTCACAATCTGCGGCAAAGAGTTCCGGAAAATATTGCTCGCTATCACTTCTTCATTTTCCCTCATAGTCATGAGGGAGATTTCTTGGAAAGTTATGGTAATATTTTTATTTAAATACATGAAGTTATTTTTTTTCTAAAGATAAAAATGCTTTTGTTTTTGACTAGTTTTTATTTATTCGATCCCTGGAAGCAACACCCCTGTCAAAGAAAAAATGTTATATGCAAGTTGCAAGGGGCCACTTCTTGCCGCCATCGAACGCGAGTTGGATTTGATAATGGACAAAAAGGCATGCTTACAATTTATTGTTGCTTTGTTCTGGCCTTGTTAAATTGTACTATTTTACAGATTGAAATTGAGTTTGGAAGTGAGCTCACGGAAGACTTCTTAAAAGAGGAACTTCATCCAACCAAAAGTCTTAATCGTCCAAAATTTGCAAAACCACCAGGCCCTGCCAATCGTGGAGCTAAGCGCATGATAAATACGAATACGAACGAAAATGGTGGACTGTAGGAATTTCAGTCGGTTCTGGGCTTCCGCTTTGTAAAGTTTATAGATTTAGAGAGACATACACGCAATTGCACAAATGGACTAATCAAAACAAGTCTTCCTCGCTTTTCGGCGATTCAATAAGTGTGAAGAATTTAAATTGGTGTTGTACCTGCAGTCTGCACTGATCTGAAATTCAATATCACAAATTGTACTTCCCAAGCTTCACTTAAAATAAATGCAGTGTGATTTACTATTCCTTGATCTTTTGTAACGCCCCATGCGGAGGACAAATTTTCTGGGACAATTGTTCAATATTGCTTTACCAGGAATAAATGCACTTAGGTGAGCTAGCACATGATGCAAAAATTATTGAAATTAGCAAATAATTAGGCCTCTTTTTGGGCGTGAAATCATTAGCTCTGCTTCTGCATGAAAAACTAGAAAAACAAAATTATCTGCACGCTAGTCAAAAGAGCTAGCCAATTTGGTTAGTCAAATCATGAAATTGTTTTATTTTTTCAAAATTAATTCTGCTCTTTTTGTGTTGTTTGCACAGACTAGACTTTATTAGCAAAGGCATCCATTATGACTACAATACTAACTTAGATGTGCTATTACTATTTGCCTCCGTTGAGGCAGAATTAACTATGGCGGCCGACGCAATTGGTATTGATGAATCATTAGATTGATTTTGGGATGGGTTTGCATTTACAACTGGTACATCGTCATCCATTAATCTACTCTGCAATTCGTCTATTGCGAGCTTTTCGGCTCCCTTTGTTCCAGCTTTGAATACTTTCAATCTATTTTTCTCCATTTCCTTCAACCTCTTTTCTTGTCTCGACTCATATTCTAGCTTAATAAATTCATCCTGGCTTAATCCAGTCAGGCCCATTAAACCCATTGAAAGAGTACCAGTCATCCCACCCAACACAGAACCTGCGAGGATTGTCAAATTTAGTTTATGTATCTTTACACGAGTTTGCAAGCTACGTGAACTTACCAACTATTACGCCTACTACCATTGACTTCGGTCCTTCCCGTAACTTATATAAATAACCCAGCAGTTGCACCGCCACCCATATAATCCAGCACAGACGTTTTGCCACGATAAGCAGTGAGGCAAGTGGACCCAAGACTGTTAAATTATTGTAAAGATAAATCCCATAAATATGCCCTATGTGGTTTAAAATTAAGCACGGTACGCTTCTACTTACGTGAACATTGCTGTAAACGCTGCTGCTCTCCAACCAACCTTCCAACATCCAGATCCAAAACCCAATAGAATTTTGTCCTGGAGTTGTCTCTGGAAGAAACAATATTTAATGAAAAAATTCACCAATGCAGAGAACAACATTACTCAATAGTAGGAGTGTTAGTTTTACAAATTTCAATTGATTTAAATGCACTGCTCTGGTTGCCGAGACCGACACAGTACCAATTACAGAAAATACATTACATTATTATTTCAAAATTGTCATTCTTTACTAAAAAAAACATCCAGAACTAGTTTGCTAGAATTTGGACACACATAAAACCTTACATACCCGAGCTTCAAACGGGGAAGTAAAAACCGTATGCGCGTTGCTTTTAAAAAACTCCACGTAAGCTATTCTAGATCGCCCTACTCCTCCGAAAATTCCAGCTCCAATGAATGCCAGCAAGGTAGTTTCTTTGCACCTCACATATTCTGGAGTCTGGTCATTAAATTCACTGAAAAGTGAAACACAACTACTCAATCAAACTCAATTAAAGTTATGCAGTTAGGCGTAGACCTGAATTGAAGATTCTACGATTGCGATCGAACTTACTCGGTATGGAAGATGAACTTAACGCGTTCCCACGGTGTCATGTCCTCCTTCTTTTTTAGAATTTCCTTATAATGTGGTGTTTCAGTGCCCATCGGCATTTTATAATTCTCAATTCCACTGGTAATACTATTCCCCATTTTAACACCACCAGCTGGTCAGCCACAGCACAGTAATCTGAAATAAAGACAAATAAAACATACATAAATATAAACTTGGCTTAGACGCTAGTAAACTTACAATGATTTCACAAAGTTTCACCGGCTAGCATCTGGTTTCGTAACTTCACTCTTTATTACTTTAACACAATGGTGCAATCATCATTGAGAAATTAGCATTTCCCTTGCCATTTTGACACCAGAATTCATAAGCCCTTGCAAATTAGTATTTTGAAATTCTAAGTAAATCGATAGTAAACTAAATTCACACACACACACGACACACGTTATCCTTAACCTCTCCTGTCTTCAAATGTTTCAGCATGTGATTTGGTCCCAATAAACTTGATGGGAAGGCATTGGAGATACCGAAAATCTATTTCTTCAAGTCCAACTTTTTCCCCGGGACTCTCACACGGCACATGTCATGCAATTTGGCGATATTGCCTTTTGTTGAATTAATCCAAACCGAGTTGAATTGTGCATCATCGGTACAATATTAAGTCATTATTCAACTTTACCTTAAACGTCAAAATGTTAGGGTGCAAATTGGAATGGTGTGCTAAAGTTATACACACAGTTTAGGTTTCTAATGGACCCCTTGAAGTCAGGGAACGTGTGAAGTTTTGACGTTACCTGTGTTTAGTTTGTTGTATGTATATACCCGAAAAATGGGACCGTTCGTAACTGCTCTAATAGTAAGCAAGGTTTTCACTTCAACCCTACAAATTGACATTTGTAATTACAAAATTATTTTACTATCGAAAGGCCGGAAGTGCGGCAGGGACAGCCGTCGACGTCATGTTGTACCCTTTGGACACCGTGAAAACAAGACTCCAAAGCGCGAATGGATTCTGGAAAAGTGGAGGCTTTTCTGGAATTTACCGTGGAGTCGTACCTGCTTTCATAGGATCGGCCCCAAATGGTGAGCTTTGGAAGACTGATTTGTTAATTTTGTAAAATATTACAAGTTAACTATAGTGCCTTCCTTCCCGCATGGTGGAAGTTATGAATAATCGTGCTTCATGTGGATTATATTTCTTTTCAGCTGCTTTATTTTTTGCCACGTATGATACTTGCAAAATCAACTTAGAAAATCAATTTGGATGTGGACATATTTCAGTCATTCATATTGCATCCGCCTCTCTGGGTGAAATCGTAAGTGCTCGCATTTCAATTTCTTCCAATGCAATTCTTCTCTTGCATTGCATTTGGAAACAAATGCGCAGATTATTCAGTCAGAGCGTAATCAATGACAGTTTATAACACTGGCTAATTTGAATCTTTACAGACCGCATGTCTAGTTCGAGTTCCCGTTGAAATAGTAAAACAACGAAGGCAAGCGTTTGGAGATAAAAGTGCCAGTGCTCTTGTTAGTGAAATCTGGAAGACCGAAAGGCTTAGGGTAAGTTTTTTCATAATTTGACTCCTCGTGAGGTGACTCGTGTAGGTTTCAAACCATTATATTCCTTTTCTAGGGATTCTACAGAGGATATATGAGTACTATTATTAGGGAAATTCCATTTTCGGCGATTCAGTTTCCTCTTTGGGAATACTTTAAAAAGCAAGTGATCATCAGAAATGGTTATGCAAATCCATTTGAGTCGGCTCTGTGCGGTGCACTGGCTGGTACGTTGAATAAATACGCGTTTGCTGGCCGCCAATTGAGGGCGTCTGGGTGAACAACCATTCATAAAATTGATTTTTAGAACTAAATTTGTTTCTGTTGCATCCAAAAAAAAGGCGGAATTGCAGCTGCGATAACTACACCTTTGGACGTGGCCAAAACCCGGATTATGCTTGCCAGAACAAACACAGCTGAAGCTAGTGGTCGCATTTTTGTAGTATGGCGAATTATTTACTCACGAGCTGGCGTTAAAGGGTACGATTAATGATTATACAGCCATTTACCAAGCTTATGATAATTTATAATCTGTTTCTAAATTTAGACTTTTCGCGGGTGTGCTACCACGAACAATTTGGATATCCCTCGGAGGTTCTATATTTTTTGGAACTTATGAGCTGGTCAAAACCCTCCTTCCGTCATGATGAGCACACAATGATTAAATCAGCAAACGCCACGGAGATACATTTCGCAAAAGTTCGATAATTTTTAATTTGTTCTATTCGGGACTTCGAGAATCCTTGAATTCATTGGACAATTTTAATAAACTAGTGGAAATCTTTTCTCGTTAAAACTTATTAGCAGTGGTTCGATATCACGAAGAACTTCATCACTGGTTGGACGTCGTTTCTTCTCGGCGAGGCATTTTAAGCCGATGGAATACATTGCAGAGGAATGCTCTGGGCTAATTTCTCCGGCTTTATTATCCAGGAATGGCGAAATATTGTCATCATCAACCATTTCTTCTAAATAGGTTACAATGTCATTGCCGTCTCTGCTTTCATCATATGGAGGAAGGCCCGTAAGCACTTCAAGCATAATCTGGCAAATTAAAATTCATATTGGCCGAATTTCTTAGAAGATGAAACTCAAACAGAATGCTATACTGCTATAGTGACTTACAACTCCAAAGCTGAATACATCCATTTTTACAGAAATGTCACCCCTGAAAGCTTCAGGGGCCATATAGGCGGATGTTCCAAATATCGTTGAAGTCAAGGCGCTCGTCTGCTGATTTGAAATAGGTTTTGCTAACCCGAAATCTCCAATCTGGAAAATAAGTAGGGCGATTAAAATTAAAGTCTAGTATTTCAGATTGACTGATACTTGATACAGCCAGACTCAGTGCAATTTCATGTTCACAAACAATCTTGTTACCTTCGGCATAAGTTGCTCGTTCAGGAGGATGTTGGCGGACTTGAGGTCCCGATGAATTAAAGGCACGTCGGTTCCAAAATGCAAGTAACTCATTCCTTTTGCAACGCCGCTTAGAATCGATATTCTTTTAAACCAATTTAAGGGCTGTGTTTGATTCTATAACGGTACGCAAACTTCAGCACTAGCCTTCTAATTTAAATGAACTGTGTTTATCACAAACCTCACAACTGAGAGCCTCCAGGAGGGTTCCTCTGGGCATGAACTCGTACACCAAGCAATATCTAGGACTGTCTGTGTGTAAAACACAGCGAGTTAGTGACACAAAAATTTAAACCCAGTTTCGTCAACCTTAAATACCTCTTGACGGGGTATCCAGCCCTAATCTTGACCACCCAATGAGAGGCACCAGATTGAAATGTCGATATCTGTGAAAGGTTACAATTCTATGACTGACTGCATCCAACCCAACCAAAAATGAACAATAGTGTTGATTTTCCCTCACTTCGATAATACTTGAATTTCAGTCATGAACTGTTCTTCGGCCACTAATGAGGACGGATGAAGAACTTTGATTGCTAATTTCGGACCTCGCGGTCTCAAATCCAAAGAATATACAGTTCCGAAAGCACCGCTACCCACCCGAAAATCGTTGTGAAAATTGTTGGTTGCCTTTTCTAAACATTCTATTCCGAAATGTACTAAATTCCCTGGTCCTTGATAATCGTAGTTATTTAACTCGTCAATCACGACGTTTAATGAGGTGCAAACAGCCGTATCATTTTGAGCCCTTTCAATCAACTGTGAGTTCTGAAAGCTGCCCGCATTCATTGCCATAGACTGCGTTTCCTCAGGAGACGGAATTACTCTTGCAGGACCTTCCGTTGGACGAATTGGGGCTGGAATATCCAGTATTTCTTCTGCAACAAAATCTGCCGCTCGAAATAATTCACATGTCTGCAAAAGTCTATACAAATCCTCCACTTTGGGTCGAATCCTTCCACTCGTCGACCATTCATCCAGCAGAATTTCTCCGCATAATTTCCGATTCGTCAGTCCATGTCTTTCAACCAAATCAATGGATTCCATACTATATTTCGGCCTATTTGGGTACAATTCGGAAGGAATTGTTGCCATCAATTTCTTCCAGCCATCTCCAGTGTCAAGCATCTGTTGTACAATATGCAAGCAATTCGTTATTTTATTCTAGAATGGACAATTTAAATTTGAACCAATTACCTGCGCCTAACTTCATTCGAAACCGTGGTGGGAGTTTTCGTAGCTCGACATTGTTGTAAGCAATTCCAGCCATTTCACACTTTACACAATATGGAATATCCTTAATCGTAGTTCGCAATTGATGTAAAATGTGTACAAAAATGTTAGAAAAAGGATTGGACGGAATTAAGTGTTGGTTTTTGCCGCTGAATGAATCAAAAGAAATTTTGCAATAGAAATCACACACTCAATGTATTCGGTCCTCGACAAGGCGCGAGGGGAAGGGAAAATGCGGACTTTTCTAAATCGTCGCCACAAAAATTGCGTTCTGTTCTGCCGGTGATGGTGTATGTCGTCGTGGCTGTTGGTTTTTCCAAATTTAGAAAATTGCCCGTAATTATAGTTTCTGTATTCGTTCAAAAATATCACCACTGCTGGTGAACTTGAGTATTTGACCGTTCAATTGGGATTCTTGTCCAAAATGGGTTCGGCATTGGAGCCTTACGTGAACAGTAAGTAAAACATCCTTTAATTAGCTAACCTTATTTGGATTGGCATTTGACAAAGAAACTGTCTAGCCTTAAAGCCTCGCTATTTAATTTTAGTCATGGGTACAATTTACTGTCCAAAGTCTAAGATTCCATAGAGTTGTAATTTATTTTAGACAATCGTATGTCTGATTAATACTTTAAATTTCCCGATAAATACAGTAGTTTTAATCTTTTTTTTTGAATTTTTATTTGCAGAAATCGTTTCCGTGATCACATCAGATGGACGTACATTCATTGTAAGTCCTACTTAAATTATTTATTGGCCAAGATGATTTTAATTTTAAACAGCTTACACTCTCCTGAAGAGTGTGCAGAGAATTGGGCTTGCAAATTTGTGGATACTTATTTAACAGGGAACTCTTAAGGGATTTGACCAGACCATCAATGTTATTCTTGACGAGAGTCATGAACGTGTTTTCAGCTCTACTCAAGGGGTGGAACAGATTCAGCTTGGTCTCCACATCATCCGTGGGGATAACATGTATTCCCGAATTGCTCACAGGTTAATCTCTAATACATTATTAATCAAGGTATCTTTCATATTTTAGTGCTGTTATTGGAGAGTTAGACGAGGAGGTTGACGCACGCTTGGATTTGTCTGCAATAAAGGCTGAACCATTGAATGCAATTGTTCATTAGTTAGTATCACCATGAACTTGGACTGCAATTATAATGATTGATCCGTGGGAACAAAATTTATTAAAAAAATATAATTCCTGTAGTACCATAAATGAGCATTTGCTATACAAATGTTGTTGACTTTAATAACCAAAAATTAAGCATTGGTTTCTGTTTCATCATTGAAGCTCAGCTTTCAGTTTAAAAAGCATGTATTTGTTTGAATGTTTATGTGGGGAATGAGAATAAATTATTTCTACAATTTTTGCACATATTTATTCGTGTTTTAATTTTTTTTTTGCACAAGCGAAGTTCTTAAATTATCATTATAATTTAAAATATATGATTTTTAGATTTAGGGAAAAGTTAAGGTCAGCATGGAAGATAATGACCATGGAGGGCGGGTGGCAATCTAATATTAAACACAGCACGTCCAACCTCAGTCATTGTTTTGCAATCAAGGAAAAATAAATGGTCTGGGAACCCCTCTCTTAAGTCCATGGAAGGTATTATCAGGCACCCATCGTCTTCAATTTCTTCATCGTTCGCACCATTTCTCGGAGCCAAGATATTTGAGTTTGGAACAAAAGCCGCTTCCCCGACAATAATGCTTTTCCCACCACACCAAAGTGTGACTTCTTTAGTTTTTACATTAACCTTGGCTATTGACCGCTCAAATCCGCCTTTCGCAGTTAAGCCTGAGCCGTAGCAGTACGTGTAGTCCAGACCAAAATATTTTGGATTAATCGCTGCCATCTCCAGCCCTTTCTCTGCAATGAGCTCCGGGAATACTGTTATCGTTTTCCCTTGTCGAATTGCACATCCTTGAGACACGAGATTATTATTCTCTGGAGAGCTTCCTAAGCTGGAACTGGATCCCATGATTGGCAGAACAAACCGTTTGATGCTCGCTTGAACGCTTTCGTCATAAAAACAAGAACCACTCCTCAGTTCATTCAAGTACTGGAGCTCAAGGACAGTTGCGTCTTCGTAAACGCTCATGTCGATGACCAGTTGATGATTATCTTCGTAGCAATTGATAACGTGCAGGAAAAAGAATGGCTCCGAGGATAAGATTTCAGTTTTCAAAACCTTCCCAGTCTCCCTTTCGATTATGTGGAACCGATTCTTGCAGTCCGGGTGCCATTCCAACCAATGGCGAAGGGGCTCGTTCCGAAATAGACCAGTTGATAGGAATTTTCCAATGTTAATCACAAAGGGTTGTTCAATGAATACAATGTAGTTTTTGGTCATTCCAAAACTGTGATTAAAGCTTGCCAGGGAATTCCATCTGCTGTTAATTGAGCAAATGATTTTTGCATTTTTCTTGAAATGTTCTTTGGCTGACATACTGGGACTGGTCTTGGGAGGGATTTGCAGGATATTGTGTTTCAAACCAGTTTTAATTGAAGTCCCAATGTTGTAGGTGCATCCGGTGCGGGGATCCTTCAGGGGATGTGCCGTGAACAAATAAAAACCGAAATATTTCGGCGTGTCATGACGGCATTTTGACTCGAGGGAATTTACGTTCAATTCATGAAAGGAGCTGGTTTCACCCATAACGAATGTATCTTTCCCATGGCTGATTATATTGTAGTTGCAATTGTCCGTCAGATTCGGTGCCTGCAAATGATTTAAAATAAATTAAAACTACAATTGTATGTATACTCAAAGCATCATATAAATCTAATCTAAAAAAATGTCCAGATCTTGAATTTGTATGTTTAATCTAGTTTCAGTGGCAAACTTTTAAGGTGTTGATGTTGCCTTTGAGAACAAATTGTGAAGAATTAGGTCAACGAAAAAGATCTGGGTCGATCTTGTTGTTGATGTTGCCTTTGAGAACAAATTGTGAAGAATTAGGTCAACGAAAAAGATCTGGGTCGATCCCACAGAGGTAAGGAAAAAGTTAAAATGCGTTTGGCCCTGGGCAATGTTTTATATTTAATTACGAGTTTGGAAGTAAATGCACGTTTGCAATAAGATACATGATTTTTTTGCGAAATCTGTGTATGTGCTGCCGTGGATTTCATATTTATAAGCAAAAGTCATTCCGGGATTTCTCCATAGGGTTAGTTGACATAATTCACTTCATAAGAAGCACTTTTGGGTTCAAGAAGTTGAACATTTGCAATTTCAAGGTGTTTAAAACATTCCAACCACGTATTCTATAACACTTAACGTGTATGAAAGATATTACATTATGCTTAGCGCTTGTATATGAACGTAAATTCTTCGAAGACAGATTTTGCAATATAACCATGTGGGTCTTTGCGTTGCATTGTGCTCTTTTGAGTGCAAGGGAACAAAATAGGCTAATACGTATGTGCCCTTGCACAAACCGGTTTTTTTTCACACATGGTGTTTGAGAATAAATTACATAAGACACCGACCGTTCACTACGCACAAGTGCAAGTGACCAATTTTTAATCTTGCCTAAAGCTTAATTAATTTGCAAATTTCTTGATTTATCTCAATTGTACTGAGCTTCAGTTTTTGCTGGCTTATCCCTTCGAATCTCGGGTAAATCCCGAGGCTACCCTTAGCTCACACATTAACACTAATTTAGGCTGGGAAAAAACATATCTTCAACAATTATGCTTATCATCATTGCAAATCTCCAGAAATAGCAGTCATGGTTAAGTACTACGCAGTTAATCCTGCATCAAAGTCGTGCTACGCTTCGCTTTAGCGGATATGCACTTGAATGATTCTTTATTTAATTACAAAGCAAAGAGTCTTTGTTTTCCATGTCTAAGATTTGTTTCTGACGCACTTCATTTTTCAGAATGTAATTTATTTAATATCAAAAGTGAGCGATGCTGATTTAATTACACTTCCCAGTCTGGAAACCCTGAGAAAAGTACGATTACATCAATTTTGGATTAAGGTGGCAAATCTTTCTAGTTGCAACAGCATTCCTAAGAGATTGCAGCCTTTAAAAATTTGTTTTTGTGGGTGACGTGTTCATATGAACAAAGAGGTCGCGTGTAAGAGTCATTGCCAAGAGTTTCCTGTAAATGTGGGAAAGGAAAAAGGCCAATCCCCACCATCAATTCTTTATATTAAATTCCGTCTGCGTATTGATTGACCTGAATAAATCTGTGTCAATAGAGGTAAAGGTGAAGAAATTTTATTTTCTTGGCACATTTCCAACTGATGCACTTTTGAAGATAATCGAAGCGAAGGAAAAGCGTTTTATACTTTCCAAGTGGTCATCTGTGCTAAATACTTAAGTCCGTTTTACTAAGTATGTCTTAACCTTGAGCTCATTCCTCTTCGGTTTAGTCGGTCAAGTACAGAAATTGAATTTTGAAAGAAAAACGAACAATGAACTTAATTTCAGACCCCTTAAATATTAATATTGTATCGGAAATTGACTTACGACAACTGAAATGATCCTGCTGAGGTAACTCTTATTCGGATCCACGCATCCCCTGGTCCCAAATTCATTCACCATTGGTTTTTGATTAGCGACCGCATCCTTGTACGCGTCCGAATCCAAATACTTGCTCTCAAAAGTAACACTTGGATTGGATCCCCCACGAATGGAGTACTTGGATAAAAGTGCATAGCCGTCAAAATAGTGATTCACAGAATCCCCGGTGTCAAAATCAAATTTTCCAGGTCCAACCCTCAAGAATGTGCCATTAATGGAGTTTGGAATCCTTCCAACGATTTTCGCCTGGACGGGATGCCCGGCTTCTTCGCTGGTTCTCCACAATTTCTCTACTTCTTCGTCTCCAGGCATGGTTCGTGGGCCGTCCTGGATTATTTTTCAGAGTCTGGAACTAACGGGGGGCTTTTGTGGGCTAAGAAACACTTCACAACTTCACAGTCCACTCACTTGACTTGTTCCCAGCCATAAACCTCAGCTGACAGTGAAGCCAAAAATCTGAAATCCTCAGAACGTCATCAGATAAACCAAACAAAGTTTACGTAAGAAAAGAGAATGGAATAATTAAACTGGGTGATACGAGGGCTCGATCCCTTTTGCACTTTGGGGAGGACCGAAAGTGTCTGGCATTTGTCAAGGACAGGGGGGGAATGGGGCATAACGCCTCACCGCACCGCACCGCATCATCTTAAGATGAGTAAAAAAATTGTATAATTCCACACGTTTATTGTTGTTGTAACGTAATACTTGTACTTTCAATCATTGAATCTTTAAGGGGGTGAGTTTTTGCAGTTTACTGTGGCCATTATTCATGCATGTTGTGAGAATGACGTTGAAAGTGNGCCATTATTCATGCATGTTGTGAGAATGACGTTGAAAGTGTGAGTGGTACGTACGTCGTAGCGCCGGGTCAATTAGCACGTACAAACCCCGTATGCATGCCATTATGTGGGTGATTACACCAGCGACGACGACGTCGACCCGTCCAACACAATCACACAACATTGGCAATGAGAATTTGGCCATTCAATCGAATTACCATTATTGCATTAGTGCCAACCTGCCTGATTACACAAATTCACAACAGCCCAAGATGCATTCAGAGAATTAAACCAGTACAGCATTAAACAGCATTCATTCATCTCTGGGCTGACATGATCTGGGGCCATTCTCAATTTCCCAATTTCAAATGAAAACAATGTTCGTAGTTTGTGGATCTCTTTACGAAATAGCTTCGCTACTCTGACAGGTCAACCTACTAAAGTTAACCGTCAAATTTGGAGCCTTGCATTCGTTGCGTCAATGAATATTTAAATTGTACTCCTAATTTTTTTTCTCTTCGTATAACCTTTGCCTACTGACATATGACATGAGAATTGTGCATGGTACGAATGCATGTTTGTGTCATGTCACCAAAGTTAGTTGAAAGTTTTGACGGGTTCATGCTACACAAAATTACAACATATTTTGCACAATTCTACGGGGCTAATTCTAATTCTAATGGGAATTTACATTCACGTGCATGTCTCCCTCAATTAAAATGCTATGATCAATGTTAAATATTAGGGCACGTGAGTGAGTCACTCCAACAATACATTCGTGCTTTGGCCGGGTTACGTAATATCACGTGATAGCGCTATTAGGGTTAAAAAATTAAATTATTTGAGGACGGTTAGGATTAGAATAGCGGGAGTGGGAACCGATAAGAAAAATTGTAAACTCTAAAAATATGCTGAGATTTTTTGACAACTCCCAAAGCTCAACTAGAATGGAATTTGAGACACATTTCTGTTCTGTGGTTTGAAATGTGCGCAGTCAACCAGCGTCTTTCCTTTCACCTGTGTAGAATTTGTGTATAAGTTTCCAATAACTTTCCCCTTTAAATCGTTTGTTCCCAGGTAAAAGTTTTCCCCCCGGCCCGCGCGGCTCTTCAATCTTTGTTAGTTTAACAAGACCGCGAGCTTTGGTATTTTTCGGGATCCCTCCAATTTCCTTACAAGCACGGACGAAATTGAAACTCATTGGATTCTTCACTTTGTTCAAGACGACGGGGTTCCCTAATTTTCATATCCTTTCAAATTGACAAGTTTTTGAACGTGTTACTACACATAAAATTACTTCGCCCGTGTCTTAATATTTATTTTACAAACGACCAAAGATATGCCAGTTTTGGCAATTAGAGCATCATCACATTATTAAAATTGAAGCCGAACATTCGCATGCGGTGCGACAGCGCAGCACAGGCGCGGCTCTTTGTATTTGTGAATCTTTGTATCCACAAAATTTTCATCTTCTCTCCTCGTTGGAATTGACGGAAGGATTCTTTGAGGAATCTCATTAAATTTTGAGTATACAAACGAAGAACTGAATTTGTAACCGCTTAGGGCATACCAACCCAACACCAATCAAAAGGATACACGCACACAAATTTGTATTTATATATTCGTTAGACTACAACACCAGGAGCAAATATGTCATTTGGCACATGTATCAAATACACTTAGCATGTGCTCCGCCAACACTGACTCACATATCCTTACGAATGAACAATTGATTGACATGTTTCATTCGCAATGACCTAGAGCAGAATCCGCGAATCTACTTTTGAAGATGAAGTGAGAGAACCTGCCTAAAGTGTAGGGAGTGGGTTGAGTGGAAGACGTGTTATGTGGGACATTTCCATAGGCATTTTGGCGGAGGAGATGAGTGCCTTGGACTTCGACTCTGCTCGTAATCCTATAAATAAGGAGGGAAAGTGCTCTTGAGAATCTGCACACGCATTTCACTTCCGTGCACAGCTGATTTGCCCAGAGGAGGGGTCTGGACTATAAATAATAACAAGAAGTCTGCAATGTCAGCTAAAGAAGAAAAAGTATTTCTTTTACTGGGAGAACTCGAGGGTCTCCGTTTCACTTTCGACAATGACAACGTTTGCACGGCACTCCACTTCCTTCATAGAATCCTTTTCATCTTTAAAATAGGAACATCCCATGGTTATTGGATAGCCTCGTGTGTCGTGTCGTGTATTTTTCTCCTTTTTCCTTCCCACCTTTTTAGGGCGGACGACGACTTTCACCGTGTGAATTTGCTACTTTGTATTTTCACACCTGGCGGATTTGTTTTGGCTCGTGTTAGTACAATGCATACCTCTACTTCACCTACTTGACCGACAAATTATGATGAAATTCAATTACTACGTAGATGACTGGAATTACCCACTCCGCGGGAGTTTCAATCATATTAACTTGCTTCGCTCGTGATAGAATTATTGAAATTGTCTGAGTTCTGTCTAACCCAACACCCGGATTTGGACGTGGGACAACGGAATGAGTTCAAAGGAATTGAAATGAATGGGGAATTGTAAATGAAATGTAATTCCTATCCTTCACACTACCACAATCCTTTGTATTAGGTCCGAACATTGTCATTTGTATATCTCGTGTGTACATTATACGATTGTCCGTTCACGTGTTTGGCCTATATCAACACTTGGGATGACTAGACAGTTCCCTTCAGGCACATTCCGGCCCTACCCAATGGCAATGTGGCTATCTCACTGAGAATTCCCACAGTGTCAATAATTTGCAAAATAGCGTTGATTAACTGGAATTTAGAGTACACCCCTTGGGAATACATGCTATGTAGTGTTCTTGTAATGCATATTTGCAACATCCATTTTACTTTGTAAATAAAAATTTTAAGCATTCAGTAGTCGTGTTTGATCTTGTACGTATACATTTGGTAATTAGAATAACCCCCTCTGAGGAAAATTTAAACCAGCTTTGAAAAATAAAGTATGGCTTTTCTTTTCTGACTTGATGACTTTGTCCTTATGGTTATGAAAGTACAAAGATATAAAGCTGGAATTGAATATCACAAACGAATGAAAGAAAGAAATCCTCAAGTTCCTTTGAATGTCGCGAATGAGAAAATCAATGCTGTAAAACCCCTCTTTCATAATCAAAATCCACGCTTGAAAAGAATGACGTCTGCTCTTTGGTTGAAGAAAAGGCAAAATATATGGAGAGAAATACAGAATGGGCCGCGAGGATTGAGGATCCAAGAATTTTTGGAACAGAATCAAGGAATATCAATTCGGCTGCCATGTGTGGATTGCGGACTGGACAATGACAATACACAAGCCATACCGAATCAATGTCATTTTGTAGTCGTCTCGGCTATTCTTGAACAAATAAACTTTTCAGAGGTACACACTTTTTTTAGAAACACACTGCTATTTGATTTAATAAAGTTTTGCGAAAATTGAAACTGTTGTGATTGACTAGGTAAGTAGCAAATTTGATAACACGGTAAGGAATAAAAACAGAGGTTTTTCCTTTAAAAAAATTAAAACAAGAACGCATTGTTATACACCTCTGCATCCTGGCTCTCAGGAATAAACAGAAACAGCAAATATTTTGTAATCTCTGTACAGAAATTTGTAATCCCGGGATTACAAATTACAGTATTAGATAATCCAATTTGTAATCTTAATAATCCGTAGCACTTTGATTGCAAATGCGTACTGCACTCCGCAATCCAGTAACTTTCTGAAAGCTAATCTGATTACGGATTACACTCTTTCGATTACACAGATCAGAAATGTACTCCGTAATACAATGACAGACCCTAACACCAACAAAACCAAGTAGCCCAAGGTCCCATGCAAGCGGACCCGTAATCCGACCGTTGAGTTTAGCCATCTTTGCTCATATCTTTTACAGTAGAATAAATATTGAATGGCATTTCAATTACCTTTTGCCAAACGAGGGGAGTGGCGCGGCGGAGTAGGTTGAGGTTTCACAACAAGATAAAAGTCAAAATCAATTACAGAATGAATTACGCACAATTTGTGTGTTTGAAAATTGAATTTTCCTTTAATTTTGAAAACTGGAGAGGAGAAAGTACACCGGAGTTAGGAGCCAACATACACACGGCACGGCACGTTAAGTACGCGCACACATTCAGTTCAAGACATCAAAAGGCGGTCACTCGGTTTCTTCAGATACAAGGGTTCCCAGCTAACCGAATTTGGTGAGGAGGTCATGCCTCGGTGGAACGTGGAACCCCTCTTGTCGTAAGGTGCAGGAGCCCATATGGGGTACAAGTAGTAAAGTGCTCCATGTCAGATGAGGTGGATTGGACAGGACTTGAAGTTGTACAGCAAAAGATTAGTGTTCAAAGGACGAACGGGGACTAGGCTAATAAACTGAGAGAAAGCACGGAACTCCATTGACAGTGTAGTGCGAGCGAGTCCCAAGGAAATTGGCTTTAATGGCTACACATTGGTTTTGGTTTGTCCAAAAGTGCAGGTCGGAATGGGAATGAAAGGGACCAAGGAACAAAAATCTAACTAGGCATTAGCCCTCTGATGTGAAACAATTTGTAGATAGCTAGTTATTTTGTACTTAACCTCATTACTTTGTAGCAAAAATACGAAGGAAGGGAAAATAATAAATATTAGTTTTTTTTTTGTCTTGAATTGGATCCCATTCCCTCCCTTTTTGTTCTTTTTCTTTTAGCTAACTGTGGTATTGTGCAAAGTCCCACCGCACTACTCTTAACCGAATCCCTCTCCTCGTATTTCCCTGCAAGGGAAACCCAATTATATTTAATGGGTCTTTTCTTTTGATCACCGGTGGAGGTACTACGTCCTGTACTACCTTCCACCGCACAAAATAACCGAGTTTCTTTAACTCGGTGGGACCGGTTGTGGTGATGCCGACTGGGGATGCCGTGGTATACCATTCTCTAAGATTTGAATACAACCAATTGTGGTATATAGTTTCTTTCCCTTGTCTACAAACTTCGGATATAAACTTTGCAAACTAAACATCATCCACAGGAAAGCATCATGCGTGTTATCTAGTATAGTGGCGTCTAAACAAGTCGAAACTAATATTAAATTTCAAATAAATATTCCTGTTTGGGAAACAGTTCTATTCGCAAAAAATTCATAGTGCAATTTTTTAAGTTCCAACCCCGAGGGTGTTACGAATGGGAGGATTGCAGTTGTAAAGTTTGCACGTGTGTGGCGTTGGAAATATGACACTTTTCACAATCCTGAGCGCAAACACGCAATGTTTATTGTAATGATGGACTGCAAATTCACCTATTTGCAATTTTGCACCAGACGGCTTCCGCATTTAAAGAATTTGCTGGTCTTGCCTCCAAGCACACACACGTTATCTACAAAATAATGTCGTAGACCTTGGAGGGAGTGAGAGTGTATTAAACTTAAAGAGAACAAAAATGAGAAACGCGTATTTCCTTCCACCTCCACCAACCCCTATCGAAAAACTTTTCCCCATGCAAGAATATAATTCAAGTCCCCATTTTCGCGAAAAGTTTTGGATTTTTTTGCAATGGAATGTCCACCAGTTTTGTGTTTTAGCTATCAGCTGAATTTTGGTCTTTATCATGCCATTTCCTAATCCGTTCAAAGTTTCCTTGCCGCACATGTATATACGTACCGTACGCGCCAAACCAAGGACGGACGACCATTGAAATTACAGGTTGATAAATGCGCCTCAGCCCGGGAAAGTTCATAATGGCAAATATGACCTTTGACTTTTGCCATTACCTGTTACGGAACTTACTGGATTTCCCCCTACACAAACTTGGCCGATAAACATTAGCCTTTCAATTCTTAACACACAAACGTTGACACACACCTTGTAGTGTAGTTTAAATCACTCCACGCCTGGGCCGGTCTCAACCATTGCATGTGTGATTGACATACATGCAGTCCTCTGGTATTAAGCTATCACATCAAGAATCAGTTGAAAAGTTCCTTTCTCCGTCAACGAAATCAGAGGACATGCAATGGAAATGTGGAATAAATGGGATCATGACCCTTTGGGAGGTAAATCCAAGAGCACCCTTTAAACCCCCCTCCCTTTTCGTCGTCGGATTCTGGAATTTCTTCAAATTTATGAGGCTCTCCAAAATTCGGGATTGTCATAATAAAATCCTTCGCCAAGATTTGCGAATCCATGCGGGCCACACCCACCCCCTCCCACAAAACCGGGAGACCTCGCCGAGGAAAATCTCATTCCGAGTCCGCGAAGGGTAATTTATGCGGAAGTAAATTGCCCTATGAATTCGGTCCCTACCAGCATAAAACCCGGGCACCTCCGGATGGGGTTAAGAGTATAATTAGCGTTATTGAAAGTCTTTTCCAGAATTTGGAAGAAATGTCCGAAAATCCAAAATGGTTTCAATACGGAATTGTTACAGTTCCACTAATCATGATCCACGTGTCAGATGTTTTCGGACGGAAGGTACACAAAATTGCATAGCAAAATCAACTTCAATTCGGATTGTGCACACATATATGCAGAAAACGGAGATTCGAAGCCTGTGGTTATGCATGGATCCATTTCGTGAATGGTTGGCCGGTTCCCTTAATAATTTGATGTCGACTGTCGACATGGGGCTGGAAATATTGAGCTGAATTGAAAGCAAGAGTGGGTATTGTGAAAAGGCCACCCACCGTGAGATAAACATCATTTGCCGGACCCACATTATTCATCTCTCCTTTCATTTCATCTCACCCGCATATTCAATTACGCAATTCAAAAGTTTGAACCCTTTTGTGTCCCTTGAACTCCGGCAGGCCGCCGGGGGGAGGGTGGCTGATGCGATGAACTCTTCGGACTAATTTGAATCCCGCGTGTCTATTTTTTATGGCCTGGGATCTACATTTTCGGGGTCGTGGGGTCCTGTCAATGGAAGGGAGTCGCTAGACGCCCACCGGATGACAACTTGATCCCTTCGTGTATTTTTTTTTTGAATAAATTTCCATACAGTACAGTGTATGTGTGTGACACACCCGCTCCTGGCCAGGACATAGGGAAAAAAACTATTCAAATGCAGGGAACTGAATGATATTGAGTAATGAGTCATTTTGGTTCAGTACTAAAATGTGCATTAATTAAATTAGGGGAGAATTTGACTCCCCTAATAACAAGGAGGGAATTTAGTTCATCGACTACCATCCGCTAGTTTCAGGGGGAATTTTCATTCTTATCCTTGGGTTTTTAAGTTGATGTCTACGTTTATATGTTAAATGCATCGAAAATAGTCGCAACGGTCAACATTGCACTTATCGTTTTTTATTTGATTAGATCGAAAGGAATTGCAAGTCTTATTCTATTCCTTTGAATCCACTCTCGCACTCCCCTTCCATGTATGAATATGAAGAGAATAGGAAAGTGAATTTACGGGAGAAAGTCTTTGGATGAAAGGATTCACATTTAATTCCCGTGTTACTCGTAAAGAGCCTGATTCTTTGCCAGTTTTTATCTATTGTGCGAGGGAGGGATGAGACGGTTACACTTAATGCCAAGGGGCTACATAGAGTTGCCGCCGGATCCAAGGAAATTGTTCTTTGAGGATTTTCGATGATGTATTTTATTCGTCTGATAGGTTCATTTATCATGGGACATTTCTATTAAATTGTCAACCCTTTCTTCCGGTTCGGTCTCAGGAAAGCAAGCGGTTTTAGCTACAAAAGCGTGGCTCTTTAAAGTGACATCTTAGGAGGTTGAAATAAATTATTTAGTTCCCCTCACTCGACTTTATTTGCTTACAACTCGTCCTCCTTTCATTCGAATCCAATGGACTGACCCGACCTTCTTTTCTTTGCTTTATTTGACGTGAGGCGGGGATATTGGGAGGCTTTTTAATAATGAAGAAGACTTTAGATGTGCATTAAGATTTCCTCGCCCGCCTTCCTGTGGGACGACGCGAAATCCTTTTTATATCTGGTAGAATACTTTTGTGTTTCTATTGATTAGCACTAGGGATTTCAACTGTTTGTGACTACTGTATTATTTGGAAGCTTTTATTCGGGTTTTAGCGAATCCATTTGAATTTGTATAAATTATTCGCATTAGCACTATATCTTGAAACCTACGTATATTTCATAAATTATTTTGGAGAGGACGAAAATTTAAACCACATTTTTCTTAACTAAAATGTTATAAAAAATAATTTATATTTCTCCTTTAAGTGATATTACTTGATAAGAATAAGAAACCACGATAAAGACCATGCAGGGTTTGTTGTAAGCAAGCATTTCCCATTCCCTTAATCACGCAATGCATTGGTATTGGTGTGAAGAGGATGGAACAAATTTGCCCCTTCTTGTAAGCCGTGTGTATGTGAGATGCTGATGTAGGCCATTTCAGCTTAAGCCGAAATGGATCCGACATGGTGGCTGTCTGGAGTTGTACACTCATAAGTTCCAGCAAAGAGATTAGTCGGCGTTAAGGAGAACATTGAGAAGAATTACGACCAGACGAAAGTTCAAGAAGTTCGACAGTTATCCGAAAACTCGGGTCAGGTCATGAACTCCGGCTCCTTTACTACTTGTGACAGCTCATCGCTCATAAGTTTACATCAGATGAATTAATGGGGAATGGAATAATTTTACTTCATTCCATTCACACATTCATCCGGCACAGACAGCTCGGTTTGGGTGGTTCTTTCAATAATTCAAATATCAGTTTCCGTTCAGTTTCAGAAACATTTCTACAAAGGAAGTAGAATTTATACTAAAGCAGTTTTATAATTTGAATTGAATTGTGCTTTCAAAGAAAATGCAGATCCTCACTCACTATTATAAACGGCGAGGGTTAAAAACGTAACATGCCAATTGAAATTATACTAAATGACCTTTAAATAAAATTATATCACTAGATATGTCTCCTGAGCTAGTTGAGTCTCGTGAGTTATCTGATAGCGTAAAATTCTTAGTAACAAATACATGCTACCAATGGGACTAGATCCTCAATAATTCGCATTGCAATATCTGATTTTCTCACCACACGTCGCGTCGCCGCGCCGCCCTTCGCTACAGTCCAATCCTCATTGTGCCGTTGAGCGGATTACATGACCACCACAAATGATAAATTGCAAATATGAATGTGATTTGACAAAGAATCTCACAAGGAAAAAAGTGAGGAGAAAAGAAAAGGAGTGGAGTGAATGGAAGAACTCCTCCCGGCACCTTATCCCCATTCCATGGCATATCCCTTGTGAAAGGCGCGGCGGCGGGCGCAAGTCCGTCGAGTTGGAGTTTTTGGCGTTCCAAGTCAATAGAAAGTTGGCGTACCGTACGTACGGAGAAGTGGGGTGTACGTTCAGGATTGGAGTAGGGCTTCTTGGATCCTGTGTGTTGGTTTCTGGAAAGAGAACAGCCCGTCCACCAAATCGAAGCTCCAGTCGAAAACCTTCTCGCATGTGGCCCGGAGAGAAAGGAATACTCACCCAAAAAAAAAGTTGAAGTTGAAGTTTTCATAAATCCGACTAAGCTATTCTTTTTTTCCATGTACTTTTCCCACGTTTAACCTCCACGTGTGGGTTTAACCTGCAGTGTACAACAACTACACTATTACAATTACATACATAACATAAGGACTTAACTCACGCCATGCGACACGAAGCACGAAGGAAGGAATCTGTCATTTAATTAGATTTTGAACTGTGTTTCTCAGCTGGAATCTCATAACGGAACAGCTTGTCTTGGACTTGGAAGTGGTGTCCTTCAACCTCCCCCTCTCATAACACACACATGAATCATTTCATGTACAAAAACACCTTGTGCAGTTCTTTGCTACGGTTTAGGTACAAAGGGCAGACCGTACATCGTACCTTGTCTCCGGAGGAATCTCGTCTAATTATATATTAAAGAAAATTGACGACCTCGTAACTTTTTAATGCTTGGCTCGTAAACCATTGTCAAATTACAAGACATTCCACTCCCTTCGCTGCGTCGCGTCGTGCTGTGCTCAGGGATTTTGAAATGGGGGAGGCGGGAAGGTGAAAATAAAACTGGAGTCCGTCGGTTCGAGGCAATCGTACAGGTGGAAGTGAACGTATACATAAAAATACGTACGGAAACGACAGCGTTTTTACTTGAGGGGAAGAAAGTAAAACTTCCAACTCAACTTCAACAGGCCGTGAGTATATTATTTAAACTTTCATTAACTTAATTGGGTCTTAAACGCCTCGCCTCGCCGTAGCCGTGGTCGGTCTCATTCTAGCAGGGCATAGCATAAACAGACACGGCAACGGCATTGGACTTGATTGTTCATTTTGTATTCTGTGAATTGCTTTCCAGGACTGCATTTTCATTTTGTAATTGAGTGCAGTGCGTTAAGTCTACGTCTACGTCTGTCTACACCAAGTCCTATCGCCGTCCCATTTTCCAGTCCTGGAATCCGAGTTGGTTAATTCCTTTCTTCAAGTTGAGGGCTACGGCACGGCTCGGGTATTCCATCCACTGCCGTCTGTAAGTTCAAGGCACTTAATCCTCCTGGATTACAAGCTTCGTTTAAATTGAGAGCGCTTAATGAAGAATCATTAGGGGATGGGGATAGGAGGAAATGTGTGAATTGTGAATGGAAAAGGTGACTGAGCGGAGCTCTTGGCTCCGAAGACCCGTCAATGAGATTCGGAACTTTCTTTGATGTCTAAATCCAAAGTCCCCACCTATTATTCCGAGGAAACGGGACGTGGTTCTCAGAAATCCTTGATTCTGAGAAGAAATGAAGACGAGTCGTAAACTATTCGTCAACTCCGCACCGCCCACACCCACAGAGAGGAATGCGAATTTTCAGCTCCTATTATTTTTGCACACAACACATGTGTATAAAATATTTCACCTTCAACAAGTGTAGTTAAAATCCGTCAATTTTAAATTAAAACAAGAGTAATATGTGAGGATAAGTTTTAGGTTTGATTGGTTTTTTTCGCGTTTCCAAATCCTAAATCACGCAAATTTTCTCCCAACCAAACCAGTCCAAAAAAAACTTACCCACATCAAACTCAAAACGGTCCACCCTCAAACCAACTCTATTAAATCCCAGCTAAGGCCAGGTGCAAGTATGGACTTGATGTCTCCATTTTCAAAGCTAAAAGTTTTCTCACGATCGATTTCATGCCCTTTAAGATTCCCTCGAAGAAAGTCCCATATTGAGACTGAGCCTTCCGTCCTACAACTCAGCGCCCCTACAAGACTTGGATTTCCCTCCCACTCTTAGCCACGAAGTAGTAGTTTTATGTAAATTCCGTTCCAAAAAAAAGGACTCAGTCGTTTTGAAATTGGACGTAGGACGTATTCCCCTTTCCACTTGACTCCTTATGGCATAAGTACATTTATTGATCAGTCCATACATTCCAGTAGTCCATGCAGCAAATGGAGCAAGAATTTCCCCGTTTCCCGTTCTGTTGTACTTTGTTCAGTCATGCATTTGGATGGAAAATAGACTCAGGTGCTACGGTTCACACAATTCAAATCCTTTCGGCAATATCCTTTTCCGTCCATCCACATTTCATCATTCACTGGCTCCGTTTCACTTGACGCCTTCGACGGGATCTGAGGAAATTGCGAAGGAGTTGTAAACAAGGATGGACTTTGTCGTATCCCGTCCCCATCCTCCACGCCATCCAACTCTTTTAGTTTGGGAACAAAACTGTTGTCTTCCCATTCTCCTTTAATCCGATTTCGGATTTTTTATCACCAACTTTTGAAGTCTCGAAGGACCTTGGACATATTACACACACACACGCACACACAGTGCAATGCGGGAGGGGCCATGGATGGATCTTCGATTGAAGTGTCATGTTTCTCATGGAAAATTGAAGGAGCTCACAACTCGACACGACTACGAGTCACATCCTAAAACCCATTTTTCTTTAAGAATGTGAATCCCCGTCTTATATTTGTTCCATATTTAGTTTAGTCAATGGCCCAGTTTTTGAGGACTTTTGGACTTCCAACCATCGCATCGCAAGGGTTGAATACATACGTACGTACGTACATACTCAAAATTATTCTATTTTGCATGTCCTTTGTGATAAATTGACACAGGATTTCCTGAAACTTGACATTTAGTATGGGAGAATTCCTCGTTAAGTGATTTCTACGGCGGGCCAAGGCTACGCTTATGCATTCTTGTAACAGTCACTTTTCTGCCCTTCTACTTCTTTCTTGAATAGCAATTTGGTTTTTTTTTAATGCTGGAATTTATAGAGCGCGGCGGAACTTAGGCTTCAATGGCTATAAAAATTGTGACAGTAGAGGTTCCGACGATAAAAATTGGAATGCCTTTTTTTCCCTAAACCCGTTCTTGTCGCCACCCATAAGGGTTCTCTTAGACTTTGTTGGAATAATACTCGGATAATGTTTGCTTGGACAATTAATTTTTGCAAAAAGGATTTGGCTATTCATGCTTGGAGCTTAGGATAAAAATCGGATTTCAATGAGGATTCGCATAAAGAAAGTGCCCTACTTTCTTACATCATTTCATGCTGACAAGTATGACATCAGTAGATTATTTTTGGCATTTCCAGCTCGTTGTCAGATTGTCAATTACAGTTACATTTATAGATAATTTCCCCCTTTGCACCTTCCAGGTTGGAAATTGCTTCCAAAAATCATTGTAATATAATTGAAATTATGACTAAATAACACTGAATAATATCATGCCGCATTTGCAGAATGATTTTTCGAGCATACTTTATGATCCGTATAATTTTCGGACTGTCAGTGGTCACGTAATCTTTGGTTTATTTTGTATCAGTAGGTTAACATTTTAAAAACCCAATTGGCATTTTAATCATCACCCAAAATAGGCAAAAATGACTCATTGTCGTTGCACCCTAGTCAGGACACAAAAAGAAATCCGTATTACTTAATCCCAGCACTTCAAATACACTCTAAGCTGCTTTGATATTAATAAATACAATTCCCTTTCCAACCAGGGAGCAACTCACCCATGCTCAGTCGGCTTAAACAAGTGTTTGTGATTGGGATCATTGTATGGAGCTTATCACTAACAAGGTGCTAAAATCCGAAGTACCCTTGTCACCGAAAGAGCGAGGATGCCCGGGTGGATATTTTTATGAGGGGTGAGATAGTGGCTGGGCATTTCATTAGCGTGGCCAATGCTGTTTAATGAAGGGAAGGATCACTCATGAATAAAGTCCCTTATCAAGAGTGACAGGGGAGGAAGGGGGAGGAAAATAAAGATGTATGTGTTCATCTCTCGTTATTTACTTTATGAGGGGATGGTGATGCAATGGATGCAGTTGTTTCTCCAGTCCCTCAGTTTTCCTTCCCGTCCAAATTAAGCTGGGAGGGAAATACATGTACATCCATCCATCCAAAACCACGTCAGGGGCTGAGGACACGACACGACCAAACTTTCTCCGTCCCTGTAAAAGGCTCACTTTCAGAATCTGTCCCCACTTCATAGTGTCTTCGAGCGTGAGGAGAATAATAAATGAGAAACGCTTGCGTTGTGGCCTTCAACATCTTACAAAAATAGAAAGACAAACAATAGCGTTGAGAATAACATTCAGGGGTCGTGTCGTCCATCTAATTGGGCGCTTGCTTCTTTGCCATTGAATTTAAATATTATTTCTGCATCGATAACAATTAATACTAAACAGATGATTTTTTGATAAAATCCTCTAAAAATATACACGCCCAATTTCAGAGGGTGAAGGACTAAAGTTTTTCTCCTCTTCCTTCAGTCCCAGCAAATGTCATACGACTCATTTTGACTCAAAGATACAATAAAATGCTGTCAGACTCCCTGATTCCATTATCCACAGAAGCAGGGCGGGAGTTTCCTTTCAAATCATGTAATTCTCTGCGTTCAAAACTTCCTTCCTTTGTCACACGTTGCGTTGTTTTACGGCAAGGGATCCACATACCCGCCAACATATACAGGGAGCGGTCGTCCCTTGGATTTTCCTTTCATTTTGATTTTCTTGGAATCGGAGCGAAATAGAAATGAAATTGGAACAGACACACACATATATGGAGCGACAAGGGTGTTGGGTGGAAGGAAGTAAAAGAATTGAAATGGAATGGAGAATGAGTCGAATTTTTTGTCAACATCAATAGTTTATTACTTTTTGTTTGTTTTGTTTCCCTCCTTTTTGGGATGGGAAGACATGAAGTGAGCGGGTGCTATGCTGGTGTGGGGCTGAGGTTGAAGGCGTGGAATGATAGCGAGTAAATTTTTAATAAAGTTGTTTATGCTCCTTTGGAGTGAAGGGAAATCGGAGGTAGTTTGTCTTCCTCTCGTTTTATGTGTATGAAGGACATTAATTTTAATGGTGCAATCAACGGAGTGTACTCACAATGTAGGACATCCTTTTTCCCGAAAAATAACAATGTCTCAAAGGATCTGGTGGAGCTGAAAATAATTCAACGAGCTGAGTCAGTGTCTTTGCCATTTATTTTCTCGGAAACTGTTTTAATTTTAATTAGGGAAACGACATAACTTTTTTACATTGCTGCAGTTTCCATCTGACTTGTGTCTCTGTTTGTGACATTGTTTGACATTTAACATGTTTGAATGAGCTTTGGAATATTTGCAATACCCTAGTAAAAGTCCAATAATTTGTTCACATTTATTTCTTTGCCAAATGTGCAACTCTCCATTTGCACACCATCGACCAACTCGTAATATTGTGTTTGTACCGTGCATCCTTTGTTTTAAATTCCAAGATAAACCTGCATAACCGAACCTTGTAGGTATTCAAATACCCTGATCAAATGTACATGATTTGTACAGGATGAAATAATGTGAGTGGTTTTGGATTTGCAAGCACAGCACAGCACCGCCTCTACTTTACATACACACGAATGTACCCCCGTATTATCCTTCAGAGGGGAGCCATTTGAATCTCAAGAGAAAGTCCGAATTATCTGCCGGATACCCATCTTTCCCCCATTTCACCCGCGTCGTGTCCTAATATTTGGAATTGAGGCTGGGTTTGGCATGGCATTGCATGGCAAGAGAAACGAAACAGCTCCCTCCACCCGTGACTCATACGTAGAATAATTCGTAGAAATTAAGTGTTGCCTCGGGTTTCATTGCATGTGTCCAAACCATTTGCATAGAATAAAAGGGGTGGAGATACGACTGGCTCATCCTTGGGATTCAGTGAAAACTACAGGATAACCCATGAGGAATCCAAGTATAGTACAGTACGAGTACAATACGCGTACCGGTATCTCCATATTCTTTCACCGCTTCCGCTCCTCTTACTTCTCTCGGCCTCCACCCTCCCCTTTACTCTAATGAGCTATAATTTACAGAGTTATTATGTGCAAAGTTGAGGTTTGGGTTGAGGATGTGGAGCATAAATGGAAGATAACGTGGAAAGGGCGCTGCTCCAAATAACACTGCAGACATGAAAAGCCAGGCTGAGCCTGGCCCCTCCCATTCGAATTACTCAACGGAATTTAGGAATTGGGCGGGGAAAAGTCGTAAGTACTAGAATTGAAGTTGTAGTATGGGAATGTACTGTACAGAGAAATTTGGTAAATTGCACGTACGTATGTACTACTTTGAGGGCGTTATGCAATTTTGTTTTGCAAGACCCGTACCCTAAGCAGATAGGAGTTCTGCGCTTTCCACATTCTGTCAAGCGAAATGGTAAACAATGATAATACGTAAGCTGGTCCATCAAGCAATTTTGCAATGGGAACCCTCAAATTCCAATTTGAAAGGTTTTTACAATGTTAAGTTGTCCAATGAAAACAAATAAAAGGAATTTGCGAATTTAGCCATCAGGGATGTGTGTGTCGTGTCGACAATTCGGGTTTTCCACAAAAAAAGTTATTTTCAGGATTTTGAGGTTTGAAAATAATTGGTTCATCAGACTGGATCGGTGGGAAATTTGGAACACTGTCCACCCAACTGAGACGGACGTATGCATTTAGTTGATTTTTTATTTAAGATGACACGTACATCTGGGAATGAAACATGAAACGATAATTTCCTGCGTAGGTGGGATTCGCATGCAATTGGGTCGGAAATTGGGTGCTGTTGTTGTTGGTTGGCACTTGGCACGCAGCTGTTCGATAATGATGAATGCACACACACACATGTTTCCACGGCTGATGGAAATTTGCTCGATAGAGCCAGGAAAGCTTAATGCCTGACATTATGAAGGGCGAGGATTCAATTCAAATGATCGTCGGAGTTAGAGTTACAATCAAGTCCAGGGTGGCTGTGGCTCTGTGTTTCACTAATGAGATTCCGAGGAGAACAAATTTGTCAAATTGTCTAATCGTTGGGAAAATGGCTGTTGAGGGAGTAATCTACGGGAGACAGACGAAAGCATAAATTATCCGTCAAACATGCATACGGTGAGGGTAAACATCCGATCCGAGTACAAAACAAGAATTATTGACGACCTGAACTAATAACAATACCTGGCGAGAATTGGTGGAATTTTTGCAAAACTAGCTTACAACTACTATTAGTTAGCCAAATAAATTTTATTCAATCCGATGTTAAACACCCGGCAATGTTTAAGACATCGTTGGCCACATTTTTTTTAAATACGCCAAAGGTGGAAATAAAGCAAATCTAAAATTATTTAAAAGGTGTAAGATTTTACATTTACAAAAATTTTGCCTAGCTCTTTAAACTCTTTGAGAAAATCTGACCTGACTTTGCCGGATAAGGTGGTTTTGGTCATCAATGCAAATTCCTTTGAAGAAAAATCCCTGGAAGGCGGGAAAAGCAAATCCAAAACATGCTGTGTTTCCATCTCCATCCTCCTCTTCCCCTTGCCAAGTTTTGAGATGCAGATCGGAGGAAGAAAGAGGATACGGAAGGACGGGGGTTATAACAGTAAAACTTCTTGAGGAAAAGAGGAAATCATGAACTCGTAGTCGTAAAATGTGAAAGTCCCCCCATGCTCTTTTTCCTATCGCATTCAAAATAGGATAACCAAACCAAACAGTGTACTATTCGTACGACATCCATGTATGGCTATGTACCGCACTGAATGGATTCGTCCGAGTTTTGTAGTAGAGATTTGACTGCCTCCAAGGGTGAAAGGGTTGGGAATATATTATAGAACGTATACTGGAACTGGACGGGAGGATTTCATGTCTTTGGATTTTCAGCCAGACAAATGTGAGGAAAAAGAAAATGAGTCTGCGTGTCAGTTTTGGGTCCAACCATTTCCCGGTCCTACTATGCTTTGACATCATATACCCACCCAATAAACACTATTTGTTTGTCGTCAGGAAAAATTTGATCATATTTTTTAGTGGTTTGGGATTGAGTTATTTTTTAGATATGCGGATTTCAGACCTTTTCCTTTAAGAAAATCTTACCGGTTCGCCTAGCCTGGCCCAATTTCCGTCCAATCATTTTTCCAAGGCGGAAACGCGCACCGCTACCATACGCACACACGCCCGGAAACGCGCATCCGCACCGCCACACGCACCGCGCGCCACCCGAGCAACCGGACGGAAAAGTGCTACG
>JAAXYW010000663.1:850-32031 GCA_036851895.1 Orthonychiurus folsomi | reverse complement strand
TGACCCGTGACCCGTGACTTTTTTGTAAAACGCCCATTTACTGTTCCCAGGTGAATTGCGGTGGTGGTTGTGGTTGGTAATGGTAAGGGTAAAGGCAAAGGGTGTGCTAACAGTAGCGTAGCAGGACAAAAATCGATGTGCTTTGTGTGCTTCAAATAGAAGATTTAAGCATCGGATTTACTAAATATATTTGTCCTGTTTCGTATAGTCTTTACTAAAACTACGTTTTGGTTTTAGCTTGTAGTGTTATAATGCATAAAAGCGAGAGCACCGTTGCGTTGTATAGTGACTAGTGACCTGATAGTTTCTGTTTTCTACTGTGACAAAAGAGAAAAGGCTTCCATTGTTTAGCGTTTTTGTAGATTAGTAAAAGTAGATAAGGTTTTACTTTTAGCGATCTTAACTCAATATTTAATGTTCTTTAGATTTCTATGCATTAGTCACTTTGTCAGCGAAAGTAAATTGACATTCATTCTTGAAACGTATTAATCGTTTCATGCTGCATGCTGAACTATTATTCAATTCTCAATTCAAGTCAAAAAACCAGCAATGCCAACACTTTGCTGAAAAGTCACGGTATTATTCATCCAATAAGTTCGTATACCCAATGCAGTTAGCAATCCCACAGAATTTCAAAATTTGACTTTTTCTTCCACTTAATCAAAATAGTTACAATACGTAAAACAGCAAACGTCATTGTTGCATGCTGATGATCATCTATTTTCCCAAGCTAAGGTTCACTTACTAATTATAAGAGATTTGCGCCCAGCGCAACTTCGCCCAGCTTCAAGCCAAGGCATATGGCTTAATGGAACGTGTGACATTCAAACATCTTCTTATAATAATCAATAATATATTATTATAGACTTAATTCTATATGCAAGGTGACTGAAAGGCGTTTAGGATTAACTAGAAGGATGTTATCACCTTTTCCCATGCTTAGAACTAATCAAGACTTGCTCCGCGACAAAATTAAAGAGGTGTCGAGGTGACCCAAATAATTGTAAGCAACCTAAACTCTCACCACATTCAGTGAGTATAAAAATGTGCATATTAACTTTTGCTGTCTTATTGCGCTACAAGTGTTTTCAGTTTTAAACACAAACCCAAAATCCTGCAATCTACAACTCTGATAATCAATTCATAATCTGAACTCAAACAAAACCCCTAATGTAAACGCGTCTGGAGTCTGCAGGATGAGTTGGGTGTTGTATTATGCTGGCTATGTCAGAGTGCAGAGTCAGAGCAAAAGCAAAGTGTTCCATGCCGAACTCCAATGTACCGAAAACATCTTCCTTGCCTATACTCGACGCACAAGCAAAGCAATATCTAACTCTTCATGGAACATCAAATTTGTCACAACAAGAAGCTGCTAAATCGCAATATGTTTTCACATTTCTATTGTCCTTTGATTTAATCTTTGATATCCACATTCACCATTTAATAATAACCTCCACGCTTTTGCTTGCAAGCTGCAAGTCAAAATTTTTATGAAATAATCAATCGCGGCTTGTTCTTCTTAGTGAACAGATTCAGCAAACAATTACAAGTTAAACAAAAACTTATATTGATTTGAATATTTACGTTTTGCCTGGAATTTGGAATACTGCTAGCTGTCCTGGTATAATTCTAGCACAATGTGTTTTCAACATCAACGCAGCTGCCTTAAAATCATAATTCCAATCATTGCTTGAAGATCTAACACCTCTACAAAGTACTCTCAGTCACAAACATGTGTATTCACTGTAGTTGTAATTACTTACATTAAAATTTGATTAGCAATTCTAAAAGCATTCAATTTGAAAAGTTTTTGTCCGGATTTGGTCATGACTTTGCTAAATAGTACGAAATCGACTGTTTGATTCATAGTTAAAGATTCAAATCATGCACCTCTGCTTCGCAGTATAATAGATGTGTTTAATTATAGCAATTCCAGTTAGTCCTTCATTTGCAAATAGATTCCTCAGAGGTCTAAAGTGGCTGGAGTCGTGAGTTTTATTTTTCGGGAGGAAGAGAGGGTTAAGAGGCAGGGTTGACAGTTCGCCATTCCCCATGCAGTCCATATTCCCCTATTCCCTTAGCCACCACATCCAAGTCACAACCATGGGCAAATCCACAGAAGGATTTTCTCGTCTACCGTGTGTAGTTCTCCAAAATCAACCTCGTCCACAAAATCAATTTGTAAGTCAAATTTTGATCTGATTTTTACTCTGAAACCGTCTAGGAGGGTCTATTAATTCAAAGGAACCCTTCTAGGGCGTTTACTATTGAAACGGTAGTCGAAATTTTTTATTTTTTGGAAATTTTATTTTTCACGGGCCTTGGCACGCACGGCACGGCACACACGGGGGCAGGCGACCAGGCCAGCACACACAGCACGGCCGCCGTGCAGGCCAGGCAGCAGGCAGGTTTCCCTATGTGAACTGCACGGCATTGCGATTGCACAGCTTAGCTAGTTTGAAGCAAACAAGGAGTGAAAATGAGCAAATCGTATTTAGTAAATTGATTTCACGCCTAAGAATTAATTTTTGTGACGGAGTTTCCAAAGGTGACGTGGGGGAATGGCAGTCTTGTTTTAATTAGTTTGGATTTATTGAAATGGTTTGACACTTTCACGTATTTGTGTGCTCGTCTTGTGTGAAATAGTCAAATTCCCGATCACAAGGCGCAGACATACGACACGTCGCATAAGTTTGTTACATTGTTCGGAGATGACTGGAATTCCTTGAACTTATTTTGTGAACAGAATCCGAGGATAAAGACATAAGAGCTGGAAATCTAAGTCTAGGAAATGGGGAGGAAGAAAAAAATAACAGCGACATTGAACATTTGCCTGGCTCGAAAGAACGAGAATAGTATCCGGGAAAAAGATGTCATACTTTTGTATGACCCTTCACACGCGGAAGAAAATACTCGACCATTACCATCGTTGACCTCGCTGGACTTCCGTCCGGTCACCTGTTCAGCTAATCAAGTTTGGTGCCGCCTGGGCTGCTGCTGTGAATCCGTCAACGGGCTGCGGAATTTGGACAATTTCAACAAACACTGCAGGGACACTGGATTTGCTGATTGCATTTTTGGTTGCTGTTGTGGGAAATTGCGTGAAGGTCAACAGCTCCAGACCTATAAACAGCTTACTTACAATGCGGTGGACAAACCGAAAAAGCTACGATGGCAGGTAATTAATTATTTAAAACGAAATTTATAATTTAAGTATTCTTTTGTGCTCGTATGTATGTCTGTACATACGATATGCACTTGTTCAAGAGGCATATGTGTGCCACAATTGACAATGCATATTTATTTACTTTTAAAATCAGAATTTTCTCTTAAAATGTCGAAATGTGTGTCGGTTTCGGATTGTATAGCATTGGGCCCGATACTTTCAATTGGTAAAAAATATTTGGCTTGGAGTATGTCAATTAATTAATTGCTATTCATCGAGCTTGAATGTTGACTACGTTACGTGCAAATTACCTGCAGTTCAACAATGAACTCATTCTAACGCTTTTAAATTCAATTGAAATATGGAAATGAATTACGTGACGTGGAATTGGGGCGGGGGTATAGCTCGGGCGTAGGGCCTAGGACTACACACTAGGACTACATGCAATACAGACCCTCACTCGAATGAAATTGGCCAAACATTGATTTTGATTAGGCTTATAGTTGTCTAAAGGAAACTTTTTTATTCGAAAGGACGACGATGAGTGCGGTTTCGTTCCTCCTGGATCAGTATTGAATTTAGAGGATGGTCGTCCTAAACGTAAATCACAGCCACCGGAACGCTTTCGTCATGATATCGGTGGGGATAAAGGAGAACGCGCTAGAAAAAAGGCCAAACTCGATAAAGACGCTACAGAGAGCAAGACTGCGGAGACACGTCGCCATAGTGAGGATCAAAGTGCACAGCCTGCTCGTGCAAGGAATAGATTTTACAGATCTTGTAGCTCAAATGTTCGTAACTATGCTGAGACTAATGGCAACGAATCTGATGAAGCAAAACCATCCCCGAAACAGATAAATGGCGTGGCTTCTAGTCATAAAACAGATCTCCAAAAGTAAGCCGCCAAATTTGACAGTTTTTTGCAACTTATTGTTGAGCTTGATTAACACTTGATTTCGTTTTCATCAGGAGAGGCACTACTGCAAAAGCTAAAAGACAGGCGAAGAAGAATTCAAAAAATTCCGGTACTCCCCCGGTGGTTTATGGGAAGCCACTCTCAGGTAACATAAGCTTAATAATTAAATATTTATTGTGGATAAATATAAAGAAAGTGGTTGACATTCCTGCAGTTGTTCAACTGGATCACAGTCAAGAGGACTTACTCACAGTTGTTCGCGACGAAGAAATTGGTTGTAAGCGAATAGTATCTTTCGTGGAATTTACTAAAAACCTCCAATTTCCTCCTTCAGTCAGTTGTCTCGGAAATGTGTTGCGCTCAAATACCATAAAAGAAGAAACCAAGTGCTCCACACTGATGCGCCTTCCATTCGTCGATTCCAATAGTGTAGCCTGGTATTTCTACGACATTCCAGAAGATTATGCTGGAGGAGCTTTTATTATGTTCCCCAATCTTCACGCAATTATCTCAACTGCCGCACTCCAACTGAAAATTAACTCAAACAAACCACGAGAGGCAGGGGAAATACATATCTTGAGTATTTCAGAAATCAATAGCAACAAACATGAACAGAAGGAGCTCGTAGGTATTGAGACATTCTTTCAGTTCTGCATTCAGGCTTGAATCGCTTTCATTTTGCACCAAATCAGCTATTTTTGAAAATATTCATTGTGTTTAGGGAGTGTGTACCTTCTACTTGAATTTGATGGTGCAATTGTGATGGGAACAAATCCGTCGTTTTACCGAAAGCCGAAAGGAGATTGCATTTACGTGCCTATTGATACTCCAGAAAACGGAGGTTCTCATTTAAGCAACGGAAGTCCAAATGGTGCCACCAATTCGTCTGAAACTAGTGGTAAAAAAGGTCTTGTTTAATAGTCATAAAGGAGGATTTTTGCTAAGTATTGCAATTTTTTCCTAGAATCTTCACCATCCAATTCATCCCAACATACCGACGAGGGAGGATCTGATGTTGAAATGAAGGAAAGTTGAAAATTATGTTGGATAAGAACTAATCTTCGCGCACATTCGAATTAACGATTTATTGTGAATATAAAGTTTTAGCATGCCTAGTATTTAGTAGATAAATATGTATAATGTAAGATACCACTGTCGTGCTTCAGTTGTTCGTTGTTCCAGGACTCAACTAAGGAAATTGTAACAAGGAGTTTCTGTACTCGTAAACTAAGCTCAACTTTAAATATCAATATCATTTCAAAGACAATCCATACTTCACTTCGCCGCTAGAATTTTTTACTGGCCTACATATGAGGCATTGTTTACGGTTTTATTGTCTTTACTGGACCAACTTGGTTTGCTGGATGAATTTAAACTACACATTATATTTGATTCAACAAAATTCAATTTGTGGTTTTAAAGAGTTTACCAAATCATGAAATGAACAAGCACTGTGATGTATGGGAGGGAGTCATGACTCAAGAATAACCCGTTAGTTTTGTAACCTAACTAGTTTTCTTAATTTAGTATTCTTCCGGAAAATAGAGTATTTTCTTATTTCTAAACTGTTAATGTGTTTTAACTTAACTTGTTATAAAACGTCTGCTAATATTTCCTCTGCCATTGCTCCTTATAAATCGCAATATAATTTTGTTGACTGATAAACGAGTTTACCACAGACTTTAAGTTAGAAACAGATTACAGGGAAATTTACACTTATCAATTTGTTCTATAGAAGTAATGGTACATTTTTCCATCTGATTCTGAACGTCGTGATTGTGTTTGAAAAATAATTATTGTTGTGACTGCAAAACGCAAATTTTGCACATAAATATAAAGCTTGTCTAAATTATTGCATGATACGTAAAATATTTATGTACACTTCAATCAAGTATTGATTCTAAACGTCAAATCTAAAATGATTTTAAAAATGTTGTGCAATGCAAGGCAGTGCAATGCACATTGAAATATCTGGGATTAAATAAAATATGTGTTATTTGCAAAACACTAGGTCCTATTGTTAAACGTTTTAAATGCAGCTGGTCGTTGCCCTCCACCATTAATGAATACATTGAATTAAACAAATAACGTGTCTTATAACCTCGAGAATTTCAATTAAAATTTGCAACATTTTCATCAAACTTTAAACTTAGAACTTTGAATTAATTTAGCATTCAACAAATTTTCAATTAGTAGTATCATTCAAATAAGCCAATGGTCTACGTTAAATGTAAATTCATCCAGGCTTCAGGCTAATCGATTAAATTGACGCCATTTCATCCTTCGCTTCTCATCCACAAAACAACAGGTATCCTTCGTGGTCGATGGATGTGAGATCTCCATTTTGAAATGCATCCTGCCAATCACAACTTTACTCGCATTCGTTCAGGATTGGATTTAGGGTACATAAAACTCTCGAAAGTTCTGTACGCAACTTTCACTGGGTCTCGTAAAATTTGCACACCTGCGCTGCGCTTGGTGCTGCCGATTCAGGAATTTTGCAGAATACCATTACACGCATGGAGGGATCGGGTCGGGTGCAAGCTGTTGCAGGTTGTGCAATTCCGGCTTGCACAAATCAAACCCGTCCCGTGCCGTGTGAATGCGGTGCGGTGCGATGAAATGAAGGTCAAAGAACCTTGACAAAACAAAGCAAGGAATGGGAATCCCGCCAGTGCCACCTGCCCACATCCTAAAACCACATGGAAATCCGGCATACGCGAAATTTAAAACCAATCTGTCAGAATTCCACCCACAGTTTATATTTGAAGACAGAATTAATAAAGATTTGAGCATCAAGTTTAAAGCGTAAGGTAAGAAAGGCATGCACTTTTGCAAGTGTTGCAAACGAAATTATTCAAAATTATTAGACTTAAGAAGTTAAATCTAACTATTAACCACACATTTATATTTTGTTTCAGTTAACAGACAGAAGGGCAGATTTTTCAGGATGGCCGGAAAGGGGCCGCTCGTTACGGGAATTTCACCGAAGGAAGGCCCTCCAGGGACAAAGGTGACGATTCGTGGTGAAAGGCTCGGCAAAAGTTACAGGGATTTAATTGGCCTGGAAATTTGCGGAGTGGATTGCCTGTTTACTGCGGAATGGGTGTCACCGAACAAAATACAAGCTAGAACACTCATTTGCAAAGGTCGTGGAGATATTATTGTAACGACAAAATCAGAAGGAAAGGGAACCTCCAGTGTGCAGTTCAGAGGTAAGAATCACGACAATGCAATACACAAAACATTAAAGGATTAGGATCAAGATTCTGTTGAAACAAATGATAACATTTGTTAATTTTTAAGGTTTTCAGGAGGCAATAGGTCCGGCGAAGGAAAGTGCCGTCTGGGTGGATGAAACCGTTAATGTTGGTCAGCGCCCATTATCCATGGCCACTTATCAACAAGAGGACCCTCTTCAAATATCTGCCGAAGGAAACGAGTATAGAAACAATATAAGATAACTCCTAATTAACTATTGCATTGCACTGCCTTCTTGCATTAAAAACTGTTAATTCTTTTGCATGAACAGTAAGAAGTATCCCATGGAAGAATTGATGGAGTTGTTTCCTGAGGGAAGTGGAAATCTTCGCGCCGATAATTTTTGTCCAGCCTGGTTTCTGCTTGAGAATCATCATGCCACAGGTTTTGAAGATCTAAAATCCGGACTACACTTCCTTAGCAGAAAGGTCGGGACGCAGGGTGAAGGGAAGTTGTCATTTTTAAAGGTAAACTACAAATACAGCAAGCAAAGACAAAAACGTTTTATTAATAGTCTTTATTTTGCTAATTACTTTTAGGAAAACATGAGCTCTGTTATAGAACAGTTAGATGCCTTGATAATTCTAAAGGATAAGTTAGACAAATATTGCCTAAAACATGGGGACGGGTTTATTGCTCGACTAGACGAATCAATTGCAGGTAATGTTAATATTGCCAACGCCGATTTACCGTTGTATTTTATACATTTAATTTGCTTTGGGATAGGTCGAAAATGAATTTTTGTAGAAATTCGAACTTTCAACGGTTAATGGAAATATTTGTATTTATTACAGTATCTGAAAAAGAAGCAACCAAACTCTTTCAAGATGTACTTGCTAGGAAAGATCGTGCCGATGTAACTCGTAATGCTATTAGTGGATTTCATCGCTTCCGGTTTTTATTCAGTTTGCCTGGTACTATGGAGAAAAGCATTCAGAGGGGCGAATTTGAAAATGCAATTAATGACTATTCTCGGGCTAAGTCACTCTTTGAGCAACCCGAAACAGATAAGCCCGTATGATTGGCTAACTAAACTAAACACATTTTTGTTGAACTAATTGTTTCAAATAATTCCTAGGTCTTTCGCAAATTTCAAGTTGAAATCGAAGGTAGAGTCCAAAAGCTAAGGGAAATCCTACGTAAAAAACTGCTGGAAAAGCCTCATATTCCTGAGGAGGAACGAACTATAATAGGATATTTAGTAACGTTGGAGTGCGACTTTGACCCTGCATGGGCTTGTATAGTGGCACGCCATGAATTCCTTTTAAAAGCAATTAAAGATTGTTTCCAGCAGTATTCCAAATCTGACAAAACTAAGGATAACTTGCTGAAAACCCCGTCCAAACAGGAAAATCAGGTAATCCAAACCAACCTTGTTTGATTGAATACACACAATAGAGTTGCATTAAAGTGTATTACTTCTTGCAGCCGAATACCAATCCGAGTGAAGTTCAATTTGTTGAAGCCGTTTGCGAAATTTTTATTACGTATTTTCCGGACTTGTGGCATTTGGGAACGGAATACTTTGGAGGGAAACTTCCTTGCAAGCCAGATATGAGTAAACAAGAAGATATGAAGGTCCATTATTTTTTTGCTTGCGTAGTTTAAGTAGAATTTTATTGTGCATTGTGTGTAACGTCTATTGTGAATTTATTACAGAAAATTACAATAAATGTAGTTCAAATTTTTTCAATGGTAACGTCCAGTTGCCTACTGCCTAATCATGCAGCGCCCAGTGAATTTGACTGGGCGGATGAAAAATCCGAATCGATGAACGAGTGGCTTCCACACTGCCTAAACGAACTCCAGGATGTTTTTAGTGAATTTTTGCAACTGGACCCTCCACGCGATGTTGTGGACTTGTTCAGGAACTTGCTCTTCAACGTTAGGTTAGCTGTTAAAAATGTTTGACTGTTTCTCTACTCTACGGGATTGTAACGAAGTTCTAATTTTAAAAAAATGAATTGGGCAGATCACATGCACTGTCTACGATGGTTCATCAAATGTCATTTGATATATGTGAACTTTACAAACAGGAGACTTGGAATTGTGAGCCGCACGAGTTTCACGGTTTTATTACGCAGCTAGTAAGTTCGCCAACTATTCAGTAATTATTAATTTACTTCATATTACATCGTGTATTTTACCTATAACAGCCTGCAAAATATGAAGCCCTGGTGATAAGCTCAGCAAAATTGATCAAGGAAACTCTTCTCCAGAAACAAACCGAACAAAAACATTTGCTCAACAGCGAAGAAGTGAAACTTCGTTTGAGGGAAGATATGGGGAACGCTTTAGCTGCATTCGCAGATGTAAGTTAGCTACCGACTATCCGACTATTGTTTCTAAAGTTATATTTAACAAGGGCTTTGCTACTTAGACTTTGGAGATGCTGATCTCCAAAGATCATGGTAATTCCCAAACTCCGATTGCTTTGGCTGTGAACTCGCCACCTGGTATTGCTGGTAACTCATCGCCTCCATCACAAACAGCATGCCTGCTTCTCATCCTCAACAATTGCTCCTTTACTAAAGAAATGGTTCTTCCACAAATCCATCGAGCATTTATCAAAATGGGGTTTCCAGATTTGACTAATGCAATTGAAAGAGCCAAAGATGGAATCACGGTATAAAAAAGTATATTTGAGTTATCATTTAATTAAGATGTGAAATATTTAAGTTTTATTTGATTTCTTTAGGGGATTGAGAATTTGACTTTCGCTAAATACACGGAAATGAAATATGAGCCAGTCGTTGGGCAAATTGAACAGTCAATGTTTGTTGGGAATTATGATTGGGAAAAATGTATCGAGCCAGTGAGTGTCCGACCTTACATAACCAAAGCCTTACTAGGAATGATTGAAGTCATAGCTGAGGTAAACCACTTTTAAATAATAACTATGTGAATTTATATTTCAAAATCGCATTTATTATTAGGTGACAGCCGTATCCGAAAAGTTAGTTTCGACTGTGATGACTCATGTAGTTGAGAATGTTTGTGAAGAGCTGACGAGGCTTTTCTCTTGTGTGTCAAAGTTTAATGAGAATGGAGCCTTACAGGCTACATTAGATGTACTGGCCTTTCAAGAAACTGTATCCCACTTTCTAACGCCAAGCTCAAAGTAAGCACCAGTTATTACTGATTCTTTAGTACTGATTATGAGATCTGTATTGTGAATTTCTTATAGGACTTTTCTGAAGGAAACATTTGGATTAATTCCTCATTCAAGGGAGCTTATTCGGAACAGGTATGAAATTTTATGAAATGAGCAAACTAGTCTCTTGTTCTATGGCATGTCTAATTACAGGAAATGCTTGCAACTTTTGGAGACATACCAGAGTAGAACCAAAATGCAATTTAATTGTTTTATAATAACATCTAAACAAAACGCACATTGAGTTTGTGTTCGCGCTGAAGCCCATCTAAAATTCAACTATAAAATATCCGCATTTATAGAATTCTGTACTTGTATTTTGTTATTGCGTTCAAGAATAAAAACAATTGGACGCGGCGTACTCCCGATTGACAAAATTCGGTTTTTGAAAATATCTACATATTACTCGAAAAAGTCTTACATTTTGTAATTAAACGGAGCTTTGTGATTACGTGTAGAGATGAAAGGTATGAAAAGGGGAGACCGCCCTCCCTTTAATGTCTCAATGTCTATTTGATGAGTGTCATTTTCTCTTCAAATGGAATATGACAGAGTAAACCTTTGAAAAGTAAAATGCCCATCCATGTTCTTTAATTTATACTGAAGGGAACGGGTCCAGACTTGAGAATGCACGGAGTTATCGTGCGACCCTTTTCCTTTTTTCTTTTCTTACTCAGGAGCTCTTCAAAGAATCTTTCCAAGTATGCACCCACTCATAAATAAATGACAATCGAGTTGACTCTGACATTCACATCCCCATCGGCCGAGAAGGAAATGGCATGAGCAAAGAAAATCCAAGACCGAGGGCATTTAGAGAGAAAATTAGGAAAGAAAGCACAAAGGCTTTTCTTTGCAATTACATCCAAGCGCTGTCCTCCTCCTTATTCATTCATATGTAGTCAGACATCCATCAAATTATCAACATTGGGCCACGGCACAATAACGGACGCTAAAGACTCAAAGGGAAAGTAAAAAATTGCGAATTGAAAAAGATATCTGAAGGTATCCCTTTTGGCGAAAGGTTTCTTTTTATCTTTCTTCTTTCCCCATTGCATTGCCTTATTAATATCCTCTTTGTAGTTTGCAAAGGCGGAACCAAGTCAAACCCAAGGAATACCTACCTCCCCGCATCCTCCCACTCCTTGTGTACAACGCAACGTCTTTGCAGAAATGCGCCAGAACTCGGGGCAAGGCTTTTTTACTTTCTTTTTTTTCTTTTGGTCTTCTTTGATTTCAAAAGAAACACTCGCCTTTTAAAATCGTTTGTACTTTTCTACCTTTGTAGTTTGTACTTATTATTATGCTAAAGGCGAGTCTTATGTGCGCAGTCCTGTTCTGTGCAACAAACGAATCATACCGAAGGCTAAGTACAAAAAATACACTCACTCAGTAATACATTTTTCAAGGGTTAACATTTTTAAAGCCACATAATTCTGTACAAATATATATTTTTGGGCTCACATCAATTAAATATATTATTGTATCTATATACTTTCTACACTTTAAATCAGCAAAAAAAATAACTTTAAATGATTCGGTAAAAGCTAGTGTCTAATAAAACCAGGTGGTATTGCCAAAATCGAAGTATATAGTACATATGTACATCTCTGATTCCAGAACACGAGCGTACGTAGAAAAGTCCAAGAAAGAATATAGGAAAAGAAGACATGACATTTTTAGGCCGAGTGCGAGTCTGTTTCGATAAAGGCCAAAGAAGGGATGTCGAGGATGGGCAGAGAGCTGTGGGAAAGGCTTTGGTGTCGCGTGGCGAAAGGTAAAGCTGCCGATGAAAAGCAATGCCGCTTTGAAGATCAAAGGGACCGCAGCTTCAGCTTTTACCATTGAGTGAGTACCCAGCCGGTTTTTGATGAAGCCGCTGTTTGCTTCAGTCAGTCCTCGCTTCGTCTCCATCCACTTCCCCTTGTCCACAACATATAGGATCCTGGATGCCATTAAGCTGAACTCCAGCACTTCTACGAATAAGGGAGAGCTTGGGTATACCTTCAGTCAATATCAACCTAATTATCAACAAACAAATGCTTCCTTTTAATTTAATTGAATCCTTCTAATTGTGGCCATGGGAGAAGCAAACCGTAGAGGAACAATTTAATTCTCACCCAACTCTTAATGAGTGGCAAATTTGTTAGCTCAGGACACGGAGATGCTCGCACCCAACCACTCTATAAATAGATGCTATTAGCTAAAATCAAGCTAAGCAAAATTTAGGTTTGGAAAGAGCTCACATGGGTATGTTCACCGATGTTACAAATTTCAACTTCAAGCTACTAAAGACATATATAAGCCCTCAAATCGTATTCATCAGTTGCGGTTTTTATTAAAATCTATGCACTCCCTATATATCCTGTAATCCACAAGGGTTTAAATCCCTAATAATGATTGACATGTCCCACATTTAATAATTTACAAAACTATCTCAATCGTAATCAGTCCATCCAGGTCAAAGTAAAATCCCAGATTACAGGGGGAAGGAAAGCTGGATGAAAGGGGTGGCAGGAACATGAAAGCGGTTTGGTTTTTATTCAATTTGAAGGTTTATTTTGATCTTCTGTTTGACCCACCATGCATAAATTATTCACAGAGATATTACACTGGATCAAACGATTTGAAAGTGGGGCAGAATTAAGAACTTATTTACGCAGAGAGATAAAGGGCTCCCCCATTACGCGGCTTTAACCGGGGATCTCATCCCATATGTAGTGGAAAGGGCGGGTGCATGGTGGTTGGGTTTGACGCTCCCTGCCCGTGTTGTTTTCCTTTGATCAGTGATGAGAATCAGAATGACACTTTGATCATGAAATAAAGCTTTGGGGAGATTAGAGGGAGCACAAGGGGTCATTCGTGTGGTAAATGGTAATATTATAATCAGGAACAAGTTGAATTTACCACCACCGTCCCGAAACAGCCTCTTTACTATGAGATGCGGGATGGGATAGCTAAATCGCACACTTCAAGTCTACACGAAGAAAGTTTAAGATGAATTTCTAAGAAAGTTAGTTCCAAGGGAGCATTTGTGCAAATGGGATGGATTTGACAAAACACACGTAACACACACGTGGCTACGCAAACCGCATTCTGGATTGCTTTTGGTAAAAAGTGTTTTTTTTTTCGGGGACAAAGTTTTGTAAATAGGGTGACGGCGGTGGTGTGGTGGTGGACTGCGGTATTGGGATGACGTAAAAAAAAGTCTGGTCGGAGCGGGTTGGCTCTGTGGTACTTATCATTGTAATGCTGTTGTGAAGACAGGACATTATTAATGAGAATGCATTGATCAAAAGCCTTTCATGTCCTGACAACAGGCTTTGATCTTTCCTTTACATGTTAACATCACTGTCTCCACTCTTATCCGCCTCGTCCGTCGTTTTACTTTCTCCATCCTATTTCTCCGTCTCCTCTTCCTCTGATCTTTCTTCCTACTACTTCTTCCTTTGCAAGAAAAAGTTTCTGGAAGACGGAGAAAAATCCTTTGATGACTGATGAAAGAAAATGGTCCTCCTCCCTTGTTCCGAAAGTGATATCGATATAGATGTACTACCCGGAAGCCTCCTGCCTGTGCGGCTTCAATTACCTAGTTGCTCTGACCTGCCCTCCTCCTGCTTTTCCACTGTGTTGTGGACTAAGTCGGTCTTTTATGGAGGAAATGAATATTTTACATGAGAGATGAGGAGAACCACATGAAACGTCAGCAAAAACTACAATAGGTTTATTTGCTATTCCATGACTTAGAAAATCCGACCGAAACAACCTTTGTGGAAGGAATAAATTCAAATCTTGTTTTTCAATTTTTTGTCCCTTCTAACAATTTTGAATTGGGACGATGCGATGTAGGCTTGGTGCTCGTTTTATACAATGCAATGATTAATTGCCAATTTTCTGAAATTTAAATATTTGGCTTTTATACTCTTGATTTTTAGTATACTGAATGGCTGGCGGTTGGAGAAGAGAACGAGCATTGCTTGGTGTAGCCAATTTGATTTCAAAAACTGATTAAACTTTATGATTTTCCCCCATATGCCTTCTGAACAAATAGAACAAGGTTATACAACCTTTGATTAATTTGGGACTTCCCCCTTGATTACACGGTCTTCCTCCCAATTTAACTTGACACATGTGTGTTCATGCATCCAATTGAATTGCTTATTGAATTAATTCGAAGCTGTAAATGGATAGGTGGTTTTCCAAGTACTTAGCTGGATTCATGGAAATGTTGCTTTGATCACTTATAGGACGCCATTCTTGCGCTTCTTGTTTTGAGGAAATATTATACTGACAATTACGAGGTCATGCATATATCCATCAAATACCGTAAATAGAACTGATCCCTAAATTGACAACTACGAGCGAACTCTTTATTCTCGGATTATGTTAATTTCCCCGATGCGGGAAATTCTACAAGACTATATTGTCTAGTCCTGTTTTTATTTCTCAAAGGAATCTGGTCAAAGTGACGCTTCTCTCTGAATTTGCCCCGAGATTATGCTCCTCTGATGAGGACTCCTGAAGTTTATAGTCATGCATGAAAGATGACACACCCTTTGACAGGGTTGCCTGGAAGGGCTGCAAGCAGGCGGCATCCCCAAACTAGAATGTCGCACAGGGGATGGGGACGGCGGCGGCAGGTAGAACATTTGGTATTGCGTGATTAAAGAAGATCGCAGCGAAGTTCAATCAACGCTCTAGATGTAATTAGGACCTAGTTCTGGCCGAGTGTACTTGTCTTTCCAAATACTAGGGTTTGGCTCCTCTTTGAATTTGCCTTAGCCGTGCTTTACTTATAGGAAGTCCCACTTTGATCTTCAAAAGCTTCAGATGTTTAGTTTGTTTGTGATCTCTGTCGTTCACCCGGTACCTGCATTCAGGCTGTAAACAACCGAGGCAAAACTGTTTGAAGTGAAATCAAGAAATTGACCTAAAAAGACGAGCACATTTTATATTTTGTCGCCAAAGGCTGACTTGCTGCCTTTGCAATTTCCACGATGCGTGACATGATGAATTTTTAAAGAGAATTCAAGGGAGGAGGATTTGTAATTAAATGTGTGATGCAGAGCTTTCAATTAACAGGGAAACGTAATTAATTTTCATATGGAGTGATTTCTAGTTGAGTCTGTAGCGTTTTACTAGATTCTTCTTATTGAATAGCTGTATAGTTTCAAGGATCTTCAAAAAATTGTGTTTTGAAGAATGCGCTTTACAATTTTTTCTAAATCGGCATGCAATGACAGAATTGCTGGTTACACAATAAAATACACCAATCAAAATTGGGGTGTGATAGACCATTCTCTTGTATTGAAAATTATCTTGGTCAAAAATACGTCTAGGTTTCAGCCGTTTCTCCTGAATCTGATGAGCACTACTAATCATAATTTTGGCAAACTATTTTTAAATTATAACTTCAAAGTTATTCCGTATCTCCACACGTGCATGTATGATCATGTTATGATATCGGTCTTGCCTTTCTAAGGACGCAAACTTTGACGATAACTGAACTCATCGTAATAATTTCTTTTACAACTCTAAGATGTAAAGAGATAAAAGGAAACGGAGATTTAAAAACTTGAAAGACACGGATGCCAGAAAATTGCATTACTAATTTGTCAACTCAATTTAAGTAAGTATAGATGAAGGTTTAAAAAAAACTATTTGCAAATAGTAATGAAGGAGCATTGCCATTCACGATTCCACCACACAAGTAGGGGTTTGCATGCTAACTTTTACCAACTCCACCCATTGATACGGCGATACAAATTATGATGTATATAATAATCTAGTACATCACACGATTCGAATGGGGTATACAAATTTTGCGAGACTTTTTTTTTAACTTTTACCAAAGGTATATAACTTAGTTTTAAGTAAATTCCTTCAAAAAGAAATAAGTTGGGAACCAAAAACTATTTTTCTCTTTCATCTTCCCTTTGAGTCATTTTCTGTTCTGCAAAGAAGATGGATTCGGCAAATTTGAAAATGAAAAGGCGTAGGAAGAAACTAATAATATTGCTGACGTTGATTGGGTTTTAAGACGAAGCTTTCATCTAGAAATTCGTGTACGCAGTACCTTCTAATTACAAGTTCTTGTCTTTTGTTGCATGAATTTGAGATGACGACTACTGTGCATTACTTATAAAATTTGAATATGATTCCCTGAGGTGTGTATGTATAAAAGATGATCAAATATTTGAAATTATCAACTTTAATTAAAAATTCTTAAGTGCTTCGAAATGAGAGGGATATTATACATTTTTTAATTTAAGACTATTCTGCTCTGACGCAAAGACAAAACAAAGACGGGACAACTCGTTTGCCGTTGAAAACAAGATAAGAACGACAATGGCAACCCTTTCCCTTGATACACTCAGGTTTTTCATTAAAGTGATAATGAGTCAGACGACGACTCCTTCACATTTTTAAACCGGCCTGACAAATTAGCACTTCCAAACTGCATTACAATTCTGTTGAAGAGTATAAAAATCCAGCCTTCACTATGCAAATGCCCCTCCTGATAAATTTTAATGAATAAAACTCGAACAGAGGCTCCAGATTTGACAATAAGAAAAATCCCGTTCACACCCTTGGGTGTTCTCTCTTTTTTATTCGGTCTTATGAAGTGCACTCATGCCTATATTGAGACAAGTGGATGGCAGGTGTCAAATTAAGATGGCTAATGAAAAGTGGGGATTGGATTTTTTCTTTCGAGAGTTGCAAGCTCTTACTTTCTTCTGGGTTGCTACCCGGAGAAAGTTTATTAGTACTTAAATGTGAGATTCTAGATCGAAAATACAAATTTGTCCTGCAGAAGAGTTTTACTTCTCTCTCTACTTGGGATGCGATGGGAAGCCTGCTTTACAGAACAGCCTAGTCACAACTTAACTGGAGCTGGACGATCATTAAACACAGAAAGTTTAGGTTTAAATACAATAGGATATGTTTAGAGAATGACTCATGGCTGATAAAATATTACGAGTTCATGACCATATATTTTTAGTTAAAGAATTTTTAAACCAGCACAATAACTTATAATTCCTTGCTATTGAAACTCAGGTTAGTATGTTTTAAATTGAATAATATAAAGTTTAAATTGCAGATATAATATAAGAAATGTATGCAAAGATTGACAAACTTATAAAACTTTCATTCAATCTTTGTTCAATTTTATTGTTTAAATTTTAACAATAATTTTACAAATTAGTTACAGATTTGATCCTAACTTTAATCATAATTTTACATCAAATAATCACAGCGCGTTATCGGAAATGTAATGTAATCTAACTCTACATATCCTAACTACTAACTATGCTCCTGAACCTGATGCGGACCCACGACGGCTTCACAATCGAAGATATCAATTGACCCACGATGACTTCGGCGCCATGGATGACCCACGATGACTTCACAATTGATGCCCGAGTGACCCTTGATGACTTCATCCATGATGGCACCAAGACCTGAGATCAACATGGGAAATTACTTACGAAATCCATGGCGACATCAGATGACCCACGACGACATCAAATGGATGACCCACGCTGGCATCGAATGGATGACCCACGCTGGCATCAAATGGATGACCCACGCCGACACCAGATGACCCACGAAGTTTACATTGACCCGTGCACTTCCCCCACCCCTTGACTCTTTGCTCGCGTATCTCCGGAGACCAGAAATATTGCTGCGGACGGACGATTTGGATTTGCGGTGTGTAGCCTCCAGAGCACACTCTTAAACCATCGACGACTTATTAGTCTGAAATTGCAATTTGAAAAAGAAAATTAGAAAAAAATCATTCATTCGATATGATCGCAGAAATAGGACCAATCCAAATGTATGAAGTACCTGAGGTCCAATCAGGAAACCACAAAATCAGCAAGCTCGTCGTCAGATTCCCTGACTTCTACACCCTACAAAGTAATAATTGTAATTAGTGTATGTTTTAATCACCAGTTCGAGCGGAATTAATTGTGACAGAGTACGCAAACAAGTATAATGTGGAAACATTTGCACGTACCTCATTTGCCAGCCTTCGTAGCGACGTTGCCGTTCTAGTCCGACATCGTGCAATTGTTGAGAACCCAAATGCTGGAAAATCAGCCACTGTTAGGTTGCTTTTGCTGTGAGTTGGCTTGTATCTTGCCTCAGAGCTTCAACAAATAACCGAAGGTAAAACTGGACTTTGAAATTTTTAAACTTGAGGGGAGAACTGAAAATATACGTCCGTCCGCCACGATGCTTGGATAAGAAATGTCAGTGGCTGGCTATGTGATAGCGGTTGTCGCGGTCGTCTGCAGAAATCAAACATCCAAACTATTGACGAATAATTCCTTGGTGACCGGACCACATTTCATTCTAAAAATACATCCTATTTTGGTGTGCTTTTTTTGCCACCAAACTAGAATGTCACTGTAAACGAAACTGAAAACACGCATCCAAGTTATCCATTTTAAAAGTACTTCAACATTTTATCAAGTAAAGGTTGCAATCAAACAAAACTTTGAGAAATCCATAAGCACAAGGATTATGTTTTTCTGGATTCAACGTACTTCGCAGTTTTGGAAGTATTATAGCTTCTTGCTACGACATAAATGAACTACATGGTGAAAGAGAACAAAGACAAAGATGGATATTTAGCGCAAGATCAATTTGAATTGAAGTAGTGTGCCGCTTTGGGGTGCAAAGTGCAAAAATAATCTTCATATGAGCCGCACACACGCTCTCGATATCAAAGTGGGCCGATCTGCCTTTGCCATCATCGTCGGTGCCCTTTCCTTTTCCTTTCACTCAGCCACCCGTGTGAATTCACAGAGGCCGAGACCAAGAATGCTAATGTACAACCAATATTATATGTATGCTCTAATACAACAGGATGTGAAACTGCAAAGGCAAGGAGGATTCGTTTGTAGATGAAGTAAAGTAGAAGGAAGAGCAATCCTTTATGAGTTGAGCTAACTCCTTTATTCTCTTCCTGTGTGGATGTGAAAATGCTGTAGAGATGGATGGGAGTGATGATGTAAATCGGGCGTCGATGTAAAACCTTTTGAAGTTTCTGATCCAGATCAAAATGGGACGACTTTACCTTTGTACTTTGGGATGGGAACCGTCATCCCGCGTTTGCTGGATTACAGTCATTTCTACGGACTTTGAAGTGATTCCCATTTGTAAGGCATGGCTCGGCTACTTTTCAAACCTATATCTTCATTTTGGCAATATATACAAACGAAGTGGAGGAACGGTTTATCCGCTTCCGCTCCAAGCCTTTACCTACATCTCTTTTTGGAAATTGAAAATGCTTTCTTTGAACATCCCTCAGCTTAAATATTTATGTCGTAGTCATCAATTCAATTCTATTCAGAGCAATGCAATGGGAAAGCTAGAAGTTGAAGGGAAACAAACCTGGGTTTGAAAATTATTGCTGAATATGGGAATTCTTAGATTTAGTATTATTTTCAGACACCAAAATGGTCACTTGGTAGACGTAGGCTTCAGTTGTAATAGCAGAAATTTGAATTTATATATTATTATTAAAGATTAATAAAATTTTGAAGACAGCCGTCCATGAAGTGCGTACGGAAATCATAGAGCAAAACTATTTGTGCGGCCACCCATGCACGCCTCACACCAGTTCAAATTTCCGAGGTTTTGCTGTATTCGGCATCCGGTTTCTGAACTTTTTTCCCTGGTCATTGGTAGAGACACTAAAATTGGAACTTACTCACCAAAACTCTAATACTAGATTAGTCCTGGGTGTTTCCCAGTTCCCTTAAGTAGTCAGATTCTCAACTGACTTTAACAGTTGGTTTCAAATCAAAGTTTAAAATGTGGCTAAAGAATAAAGTATTGTCCCGAGCCAGGCTAACGTTTCCAGTTCGCCTGGTCTCTCGTATCGTATCACGCACTGCCAGGTTATGCATGTGCCCGGACTGTAGGAGGAAGGGGTTGAGGGAGATTAATTCCACCTTTGCTGAGCCATAATTTTAAGTTATTTTCACCAATTATGTAAATAGGTAGATAGACAAAGATAGGTAGGTAAATTCTTTTTTCGCTCAAGTTCTTTAGTTTACACTGTTATCAATGAATGGACCAGGCAAGTAAGGTATAGTAAACCATATATTCTTTAGAAGAAGAAAACCAAATTTTATTTTATTTATTATTTATAATATTTTAAAACTAGGTTTTCTTTGTTCTCTTTTTCCAGACGTGCGTAGAAGTGCCTGGCTGTGGTTTGGAGCGTGCATGAGGCTGGAATCCGAAAATCGTAGGCTGCTGGGTGAGTTTGCGTGTCAACTGGATATTACATTGACGCGAAAAAACGGATTCCGCACAGTCGGCCGCTGAATCTCGTCCGAGTCCCATTCATTCCTCACTCCAGCCACAGCCACCAACTGACGGGTCTTTTCAACCACCAGAACCAGATTTATTCACCGCCCACGCTTTTCGAAAACAGGCAGCTGTAAAACTTTCACCATTTTTTCAACAAAAATATCCAAAATTCGGTCCATATCCTTTTTCGGTCGCCGGCTTCGGCTTCGCAAATACTCAAAGCTTGACGGAAACGTAAGTATAACTGTTAAACATTACTATTTAAATTTTATTTCTGGGATTTTGCACGAAGTTTATGTTATTTTTACAACACTCTCAAACCGTCGTGTTATATGGTATGTTGTGAAAATCAACGAAACTCGACATACCAAAGCAAAGAGCTGAGTAACGTAAATTTGATATCATTTGCAAATTCTAAGTATCCAATTCTGAATATTTGAATTCGAATAATTAATTGATTGGAGATTGATATAAGCAAAAGTGAACGCAGTCATGCTCAAGCGCTGCATTGGTTATGTGCAATTTTTATGTACATGTTTAGTATGTCCGTTTTTTTCAAATATAACGTCCAAACAGGAAATTAGGGATTAGCCATTTAAGGGAGACACAACTACAACACAAACCAAGGATTTAAAATCCTCCAGCCCACTTGAAGTCAGTCAAACCAAAGGTTTGTGGGTTTGTCAGCGGAATAAAGTGGTGTTTGTGACTTATGTTTTGAAGGAACTACACATCTTCGGATGAGGGCATAAGGGGTTTGAGGAAGTAAGTCGTCGTCGTTGTAGTAGTGGGAAGAGCCAAAAGCACCACTACAAACTACAAAGTAATAAAAGGAAGACTTTGAGAGGGGAGGTAGGAGTATGACCAATTGAATCTGGCGGAGGAGATCAAAGGGAAAGTTAGGAAGCGGCTTCGTTCAAACTCCCTGCCTTCAACCCAGAGACAGATTTGGGATTGTTTCGGTCTTCCTTGTTGTCAAAGGTTCCTTTTGGCTTTGAGCTGGTGGCTTGGGGATCCCGCCGCCCCGCCCGTGTGTGTCACACAGATGAAAGGGAAGGCTCCTTCTAAACACATAATGTGCATAGCACAAATGTTACGGCTTCAGAAGATGACAGGGACTTTTTTGCACATCCAAACAAGCCTTTGCCTTTGTGTATGAAAAATACTGACGCACACATTGGCAAGGACATTCTTTCCCTCGACACAAAATACTTAGGTTCGTGTGTTCGCAACAAACAACTCAACCCTTTGATAACCAAGTACACTAATACTGTTCTCCCAGCTTTGTTCATTTTTTGATGTGGTAATTTATTCCGAAAGGACAAGTGTCCTTTGTCCGAACTCATGGAATCGTTTGAGATCACACGGACAAACGGACGGGCCCGTCTTGATGACTAACAGGCTTTGTAAACACGGAATTGGACCCCTTTTCTTTGACTCCCTCTAATTTCATTTTGAATGAAAGGCTAACTTTGTGCCGTGAACATGGTTTGGAGTTTAATCAACATCAGGCGGAAGTGGTAAACATTTCTCCACATTTTGGCCTTGTGTTGTCGTGAATCACTTTGTCTGTGGGTCTTTAAAAGCATGTTAATTTCTACGATTTGCGATTCGAAAGGATTCCAGATCTCTGAGCTTTAGCCGTATCAAGATACAAATCTTGAAGAATGGCCAAATACACACAAAAACTTTCCAAATCTGCGCCAACCAGACATGTGTGTTTTCGATCACAATAAATTACATTTCCTTTAATTTCCATCAGGCTTGAGCCTGGAACTCATTCCTTGTAGATTCTCATTAGCACATTTAAAATGGCTTCTTTTATCTTGACAAATGTGCATTCGGGTTCGTATTCACATTATACATTTCTATATTTCTCCTTGTACTCCTTTGTTTCCCTCTTCTACATTTGACATTTTTATTCCTTTACACCGCTCGCCACAAATGGAGCGGAATTCTGCTTCCAGCGGATGTGTGACTGATTTGACGTACAAGAATCGAACCGTACGGAAGGGGGCCGGGGCCCTACTTCAATGTAAAACAGAGTTGAGAACTTCAAAAGATTTTCAACACTAGAATTTATTGTTATGACTCGAATGGATATTTTGGCACGCGATGGACGCATTTCACATTCACTTCGTGCTGATCCGCTTGACAGATCAAAGGACGCGGCGGCCGCTCCGCGTTTGAAGTTTTCCACCTCACCCTGACTATGCCGCCCTACTAAGAGGTTTTTCGGCTAGCTATTCCATTCCATCGTCCCCCGTCCATCCATAAAGACAGGCACACTTTACAAAAGTAGAATTTAACATGCTCACTTATTGCCCTTGTGTAATGCACACCTTTAGTTTTCACCGCTCTCCGTCACTAATCGAACTCATCTGTCCCCGCTTTGCCCTCATCGTGTGTTTACCCTCCGAAGGATTTTTTGGCGCGGCATTTTACAGAGGGGAAGATGGATTTTTTTGAAAAATAAATCCGGATGGGCGGATACAGTTGAGAAATGAATGCCCCCTGCCTTGCCCTTCATGAACATCTTCTTAATCTACACTAAACCCAGAGGGAAAATGTTTCCTTGAGTCCAAGCTGTTATTAAGTTTGTACGTACGCGATAGGTGTACCCTTCTTAAGTTACGTACGTACGTAAGATCTCCTAAAGTGATAAGCTGGAAAATAACCTTTTCATTCTGGGCGGGAATTACATGATGGGATATGTATGCGTATGCATTGTAGGTTTGGTTCATGATACATTCGTTTATCTAATTTTCTAATGGCCTTTCGTAAAGTCCTCGGGTGAAGGGAGAATCATCTAATTCTAATTACATTGCAAAATGTCCAGAGTTTTGGAGAGGATGGAATTCATGGGCGGGAAAGCGTGAAATTAAAAACATTATGACGAGTCCCAAGACATTAAGGCGTCGGGGCGCGGTAGAGCCAAGTGTCTTGTCGTTATGCTTTCCCTTCGAGCTGGGCGCCACCAAAAGTTTTCCGTCGTTAAACATTATGTAATGTGGAAAAGGGAAAGCAATTGGGTTGGTTCTGTTTCGTTTGGTGCAGAAATGAGTTTAGGATTTTGGTTGTTAACGCCTGAGTCTGACATTTAAGATCAATGTGTGGAATTCCCATCAACTAGTTTAGTAATTAAATTTGCAAATCAAATTGAAGGCATTTCAAATCCAGCTTGGCTGGTCCTGCTTTTTGGGAAAAATTAGGATGTGTGTTTATGTTTGCGAAAAGTAATTTTAGCTCCCGCTTTCAAATTGCGATTCCGCGCGCGTAGTGGGAATTGGATTTAATTTGTTACAAGAGACGAAGGACTGCTGTGAATGGGAATGGACAGATTGTAACCTCAAATCGTTTGTGTTGTATTAAATTACACACCCGAAAATTGAAGTTTACAAGTCCCGTGAATGTGGATTGGAGATGCTGGGTTTGGGGGGTGTTTTTACTGTCCCAAGAGGAAATGAGGAAATAATGTGTTGGGCCAAAACCAATGTTTTGACTTGACGGGCTCTTCAATGTTTGTGGGATCGTACGCACTTCTTTGGGTTTTTCTTAATTTTCTTGTCTCACGCGAAAAGTTCATTTGTCAATCCTCATATCAGACGTTTCCGTTTTTCACCTTTTGGACTATCTACTTCAGGTAACGAGGGTCTGGTGCAGTGGTCCATGAAATTTAATGAGAGCATGTCAAGGGTATCCCATCCTCCATCTCGGGCACACCCTAGCTTCTGGCAAGGGTTTATTTTTTTTTCTGGATTCCTGCCTGTCAGAGATCCCCATTCCTATATTTAGTGTGAGTGGTTTGAACATAATATATGATATGCTTTTGAATACCCTCGTTTAAATTTTCTGTCGAAAAGTCGAACACGGAACTTGTAATTCATAGTTGATTCCAAATGGCAACTCAACTACTTGGAAATGGTTCCCTCCTTGTTTAGTAGTGAGAGTATGGGATTTCCAAAGCCCGAATATTCAATTTGCAAGGGGTGAATTGAGCGCGAGGAAACTTCAAGTGTTCCAAAGAAAACAGAACTTGACTATCTCAATTATACGAGCTGCACTGGGGCTGGGAAGGAGGAGTTGGTAACTTTCACTCTGTGCTTTCATTCCATTCCCATTGTAATCCATTCGTCCGTAATGCCGTTCTTTGTGTGCATTGATTTTCAGTCAATTCCCCTAAGGAATAAAGTCCTCGAACCTCGAGTTCTGACGAAACTGACTGACTTCACATTTAATGCCCCTCCCACGCTACAATGCACCCGAACGTTACGTACGCGTACGCGATGGGTTATGAAAACTTAATGCGGCTTGGCCAATTTCTGAAATCTCTTTCTATTTAGGCCTCGGGAGCCAAAAAAGATTTTATTCTAAGAGACTTTGGTGGGTTGAAACGCTCAGGAAAATAAATGTTGAGAATTCTGTCTTGAAATAACCATCTACTTTGGCTGAAATACGAAGGAGAACTAAATTTATACAGTGTTAGAGTTCCGTCTTGAAATTTGACTAAATAAACAGCTTCATTTTGTAGACTTGTCAATCACCATAAAACTTTTTTCATTTGTCTTGGACCGACTTCAGCTTGGAAATGAGCTTCAGATTCAGATCATTTTCTGCAAACAGTACTATTCCATTAGTCCTTCAGTTTATATTTCGGTTCTTGATATTTGTGAACTAGAGAGAATGGAGCTTGGGAACTTGATGTAAAAGGATTTTCCGCTACGCTGCCAATTCGAACATGAAAATAGATTGTGGAAGGGATTATATTATTTTCTTGTACTTGGTCTGCACTTTCTGTAATACTCTATTGTTGCAGTAGCTCAATTTAATAAGGATTGTAGTCTTATAATCCCGATTTAACCAGACTTGTAGAATGATGATTTTGAAAATACTGCCGACGTCTATGTTTAAACGAAACTTCAACTTTTCCTAAGTCCGTCTTATAATTTATTTATATTTGCCTCACAATTAATCACCCACTTGTTTCGTTTCTCCCAATAATATTAGAGCAAACGCTTGCAGGGAAAGGAAAGTGGGAAACTTCTTTGTCACAGCAGCATTCTCACAAGTTTACTTTTCGCAAATAAACGTGAGGATCCAGAGTCCCAAAAGTTTGCCCAACTTGTTAGCCTGACGTTTGTGTTAAATGTTCAAACTTTTCACATCCATCCATTTCCGTTTTATTTGATAATATTTTATAGCTTAACACCCTCTCACTACCCCAGCACCGCACCGGTCGGCTCCCCTGTGGAGTTAAATTGAAGAGAAATTTCCAAAGCCGTTAAAAGTGTCAGGGTTTTTATATATTGAAATACTTGCCTATTCCACTGAATGAATTACAACACACTACGCGGTACAGTGTGTTGATATTTTATGTACGTTTATGCTATTCTGCACAAAATTTCGACTCCCTGACACATTACAACTTGAAATTTAAAGTCTGGAATTTAATGCCTTCAGACTACCGCTTGAAATAAGCATGCAAAATAGAATAATTTATCTGTGCACTAAAAATTCATTTGTAAAATTTGGAAATAAAATGAGCATCCGTATCCACCCACTCCGAGGACATTCAGCTATGAAAAAAAGAAATGAAGGAGTCCATTTCAAACGATTCCAACGTCCATTAAACACCTTTATGACCTGAAACCGATTCGTGGCAGGGACGGGTGCAATAAAAAAAAGGCGACGTGGTGATGTTACATCCATAATCCATTATACGACTACGTCCGACGACGTCCCATCCCACATTTACATTCTGGTTCTGGATTTCTTTCAAACTTTATTTGCCATGAAGTCGGATTCAAAGGGAGCCAGGGTCTTCTTTTCATTATCACTTGATGAAGCCAAGCGCACCAAAACTCCTGAATGGAATGAGTAACCGTGGGAGTTCAATTCCAACAAAGAAGAGACACATTTGGTGTCCAACTTTGAAATTCAATTGAGAGTCATAGAATAAATTTGTTTGTTCCATCCCACGCATTACACAATACACATAATATCCCGTCACCGTCAGCAAGGCAGGTAGTAGTACAAAAAATCTACCAAAATAAAGTTTTTTTTTGGGGGGGGGGGGGTTGGTTTGTACCCTGAATTCGATATAAACCAAACAAACTTGGCTCCTGTTGTTGATGTGTTCGATTTCAGAATTCCTCATTCATGCAATCGACGTATTGAGTTTGTCCATCCGCAATATATTCGAGTAACACCGTTGGTTTATTTTCCTTTTCAATTCCAATTTTATTATGTTTAGGCCGGCTGTACAGGGGGTAAAACTCACATTTTATGTGAACAATCAAAAAAAGCCGTCTTTCTGTGTAAACATATTGCAATGCGAGGCATCTGAAAAATATTAAAAAGGGGAAAAGTTTGGTTGCACGTGGCGTGGATTGGATTGAATCCAAATTACAGGTAAAAGGTTGTTCACCGCCCGATCCGTGAGTGAGCGGAAATCCGAATAGAAATTTTTTATAGAGTCCTCCGCCTTGGAGTTATTGAATTTCGAATTGGGTTCAATTTCATTATTAAACCGAACCCAGGGAGGAATTGCCGTTGCCGTGTTTAGGGTGAGGGCAGGGCGGAAACTGAATCATGGAGTTTGTAATGGTACTAATGGTCATTTCCTTCCCCTTGCGTAAAAGTAAAATTCAGATTTCCCTTCGCAAAAGGACTGCGTAAGCAACGTACAGGTTCAGGTACAACAATAATGATTCCTGTCTATTGTTTCCTATTCAGCCCTACTTACGAGTGTGTCACGAAGGATGGATTTCTTTCCCCTTATTCCCCAGCTCCAATTGAAGAATAAGCATTGGGCATGTACAGTATAATGATTGGGTTCAGCTTAATAATATTATATTTGAGGGGATTCATTTGATGGAAGGCTTCCATTCACTTCCAATTACCTCGGAAACTTTTCCTCTGAATCCATGGAAATCCAAATTTGCGGGACGGGAAATAAAAGAGATGGGATCAGATTCCCATTCCCATGTCCGCTCCACGGTTGAGTTTGAAAAGTTTTGCCATCTCCGGCCATGGAGTATCAATTACACTTTTTCTAATAAAAGATTTCCCTTATGTTCAGGTAATGTAATAAAAAAATTCTATTATAGTAGTCCTAACTGTGACAGTAATTGGAAATACCAAATTCCGTTCTCTGACATTTTTCTGTATGGTTCAGTGGAATACGGGAGGGGAATTTCGGGTCAACTTTGCTCTTTTTCTCAGTCCGGGGTTTTGGTTGAAAAGTTATGAAAATAAAATTATGAATTACATTCTTGCGTATACGCATGAGGGTAAGACATCATTTCTCCAAAGTGGAAATTCACGCCGTTTCGTTTGCTCTTGAGAAAATTTGATGCAATAACTCACGCTTTCTAGTTACGGTATTTGAAAAGGGATTGAAATATTTTATCCAGGCGTGTGATTTGGATTCATATTCAATAGTGTGGCTGACTCCGAGTCACAACTCCAAAAAGAACCACGAATTTCCCCATTCCTCCAGCACGGCAATTCGTATGTCGACGCCGCCAGTTTTAATTTTCAGCTGGATTTTAGTACAATTTGAATTCCAACATCTAAATTTTAAATTTTAGAATTAGCATGAGTTTCTAGCCCAGTAAAAGTTCCTAAAGATTACACGGTCTACATTCTACAACAAATTTGGGTACCAGTGTGTGTAGTTTTCCAATATTTCGACACCGGTTGTATAACGTTGCACAAATTGTATATTTTTGGGGACTGCAAATGACACTGAAGCGAATGATATTGGATAAAATTTGAAATATCACTCCATCCCGTAAAATCCCACACACCCATTCAAAACAGGCCGCGTGAATTGCATTCATTCTCCTCAGTTCAGCTTCACTACACACGGAAGACGAAGGAAATAGTATGGATTTGCGGGAAACAACACAGACACGTATTTTTTATTCCATATTCGTTTAGAATCCTGAATTTCATCCTCAAAATTCCATCAGCACGTACACAGAAGAAGAACCTTCCGCAACCACGCACGCACACGCACGCACGCACACAATCCCAACGGAAAGTCACATTGGAAAACAGGTTTACTTTCTCTCACGCAAAACATTATTTGCACCGTCGACCAAACCCACTCTGTATGCATAGAAAAGATTGTTGGAAGGAAATGACTTGGATGGAATCTAAAAACGTGTCTTGGGAGCCAGACTCTCCGTTTTCCCACTATATTCTGGATTTACGGGATTAGGGAAGATTTCTCCTGTGCTGGGCTCAAGTTGTGTTCTGCTTTTACATTAAACCACACTTCGGATTTTAATCTCTGAGGTAAACTTTGAGGTCCGGAAATTGTATGAGACTTTCACCAGAGGTGACTCCAGGAATTTAGAAATTCTAACGTAGGCATTTTTCGATTTGGCTGATTTTAGATTTTGGAGAAAATGTCTTTAAAATGTTGAAAATGCATATTTTTTTGTGGCGAAATTTGTCCCTGTATACTTATAGTTTATGAAAAATTTATTGATTTTTGCATTCAATTTTGCCCTGCACCAGTTTGTAGAGAATTGGAGCTTTCACGATGTAAACCTTAAGTTTGAAGTTGTGCTCCTCTTACAAGGGGAAGATTGACAACCCACCAAAACACTTGAGAATGAAAGGAGCGAACATCATGAATTTTGTATGGAATACCCCAGAGTGTGGAGTGATTGAGCTGACTTGATTCGAGAGAGTGTAATACGTGTGCCTCAACTCTTCTCCCAAAACACAGCTAGGTTCGGATCCACTGCGGGAATGAAAGAAAGAAAGAAAGGGTTATGGAGCAGAAAATCTTGTTCGTGAAGTCAGTGGAGTTGAGGGCGAATCAGGAGTTTAGATTCCCAGTATATTTATACTTATGAGAGGAGTCGCGTTTCGCGTTTCTAAAACTCTTCGTGGATCCACATGCTTGTTAAGTTGGCTATTGTACCAGTTTTCCAACCCTCATCTCTACCACTAGCAGAGTATCACATCCTGACAGTATTTATACCACCAACAGTGGAGAGTTCACCATGAAATCCAGTAAATTTGAAGACTATTCCCCTACGTGTGTGCCAGGGTTTGTTTGGAAATATTTAGGAGGGGGTCTTTTTCAAAGAAATTTCCAAGAAAAGTAAATTTTATCAAAATATATTTAATATCCGATCTGGAATCTGAAGTAAATTTGAAATTTAGCAGATTTTTTTATAAAATTTTAAGGAAGATTCAGAAACCGTACTTGCTTTAAGCCATCCTCAATATTTGAATGAATCCGCTTCCAACCATGTGCCAGAACATATCCAGAACATAAGTTCAAGTTGAGTGGAAGGAAATGATTCGCAGTTTGCACACTAACTAGATCATTCTATTTCCGTGTGCATCTTGCTCCAATAAAATCCAGTAGACCTCTGACTTCCCCCGAATTTTTTCATCTACCAAAGTGCCATGGGTTAAACTCTGGAACCCGCCTTTAAATTTTCTCAACTGAACTTAAATCCAATCTCCCGTTGACAGTGATTGAAATAAGTAGTAATGCTCCTGAATTCTTTATGAATAGAATGAAGTTTTATTTCATTCATCCTCTTACCTCCTCCTTCTCCACTCGAGTGGAAATTCTAATGTCTTGCTCGAGTGCTGTGTGCGCCGTACGCACTCCCACCGGATAGTACTTAGGATGGGTTTCAATTCCAGTCGTTCAAAATCCACGAAATGGATTGATGGATTGCTTTTGGTTGGATAAATTGAAATTTGGGTTTTAGGGCTCGGTTGTATGGGAGTAGGGTTTCTCAAGTGCTCCAGTCGTGTGATGATCCATAATGCATTGGATGGGGAAGAGCCAGCCGGTTTACTACATTAGTTGATAGGGAAAGGTGAAAGCGCAATGCCATTGCATTGGAACGACACAATGAAGAAGGGTTCAATTGTTATGATTGGAACCAGGATTTTTTGTAGTTCGTTCCTTTCGATTTTTTTTCCACTCGTTATTGCTGAGTTACAAAAATCCATTATTTGGATCAACAACGAAAGTTCTCAATCACTCACGATTCTGGGCGAGGACATTCCTATGACAGGCCATTTAAATAATGAATTGCATTCACACTTTTTCCTTCCCTTCCTGTTACTTTACGTAAAAGTGTGAAATGTACATACATAATGCGTACATTTTGACAAACGTCACATTTGTATGGGTAAACTTTGCCCATGTGCTCTTTCGAGTAAAATCCGAATGGGCGGTGTTTACGAATTTTTACTTTTCCAATCATCGTTTTTGACTTTGTCTGTTTCTGATTCCTCTGGAGAAAAAGGACCTGAACTGGAATTTCAATGTATAAAACTTCTGGAACCCAACTTTGGGGGGGGGGGGG
>JAAXYW010000662.1:0-32032 GCA_036851895.1 Orthonychiurus folsomi | reverse complement strand
ATAAAATTCAGGTAGAGCAGCGAAACAAAAACACAAAAATACAAAATTTGTTTTTACGAACGAACAATCACAATATTAAACACCAAAAAGTGAATAAATTGTTTTTAGTATTCTAAATTACTAAAAGTATAATCAAATATATTTAAATGTTTGTGAAGACCACTACGGATAAATATGTGTGGTGACTGCGGCGGATGTGGCGTGACCCTTCATCTTAGGTAAAGGAATGGCGGGACGTCTAATGTGATTTTAAGTTGGCAAGTTGAGTGTTAATTTGTTGTTAATATACTTGACTGGACAATTACGACGACGTTAACTGTTTAAAGCGTTCTAACAGTGACCTAACAGAGAGAGTTAAAAGTTTTGTTTGATACGTAATACGTACATTATCATTTCCGCAAATACAGAACTTATTTTAACATCAGAAACCGAATTGGGCCAGAGACCAAAGAAGAATGTCAGTCCGGATATCATAATGTACGCATGTCTTTTCCAAATCAATAAACAAAATACGAAAGCAAACATCCTTGCTGCCATATACTGACTGCTATATTTAGCCAACATAAAAAGATAGAACCCAACCACCAAACAATAATAAAGATGAAATAAACAAGTATACTGCTTCGGGAATTGACCATAAAGTTTGAATGGATTCATTTTAGGATTTTGATATAATCTCCTCGTATTATGACTATATTTGGGCACTAGACCCCCTAAACTAAATTTTCATATCTCCGTTTTATGTCTTCCAAGATTCAATAAGAACCTTCTATCAAGCGTTAACATTTATAGTATCATCCTTGCTCATGACCGTGACCGTAACATTGAGCAATCCTTCATAAAAGAAGCTGCGAATTGGTAAAAAAGGTATTTTAGGAGACAGAGACAGGAAGAGAATCGTTACGACTTAAGAGTAGCGTACGGTTGAAGAATTCGGTCAATGAAATGTCAAATTAGGAAATCGGCATGAGGGTGTGAGGGGTCGTCGCCTACAATTATCTAAATTCAAAGATTACGTTCACTTCATCTCAAAGGAAACCATCAAAATGTACAGAATATCCATCAAAATAATCTAGTCGGATGTCTCGTGGGTACTTGGTATGGCAAAACTTACCATTGCTGTGATGCAATCCAGCAGCCACGGCAGCTGCAGCTGACGGGTTAAACAGCTGACCATTTCCCAGATGTCCTGCAAGAAAAATAGGATTCAAAATCAGTAAATTATGTATGCATGTAATGAGTAATTCTAGTAAAGTCTAGACTAAACTGACCACTACTGTTTACTACTGTACTGCGTATGAAGGGCACCCCTTACCAATGTAATCACTAATATTCGGAGGATGTCCATTGTAGCCAGCACTGTGGTGGTGCCCGTGGTGTTGTCCGTAATCTAAGCCATTATTTGATAATAAACCAGGTTGCAGTACATCTACATATAATATTTGTTCATTTGGGCGGATATCAACTGGTGATCCTAAGGCAAACAAAAGTAATCAAATCCGTTTTAGAAAATCACTAATTCTTTGAAAAAAATACATTTTCTATTAGTTTTTTTAAGCAAAAGGAATTCTCAAGACATAAAAGGGAAACTGAGTGCTGCATGGTAACAACTACAAAATCAAATTCTACGGAAGGAAATGTACGTAAAACATTTGCTGAAGCCACAAAACTTGTAATTCCAGCTCAAATCGTAACGAAAAAAAAGAACTACCAGGTACAAAGTATTTATAAAAATTAATTAAGGAAAACCGTGCAGCACTCCAATTAGTTCAGTAAGGCACAAATTGGACTTGCTATTAGTTTTATTTTATGAGTTGGAAGGTGAAAAACTTTGATTAGTTTTGCTTTTGAGTTTTTGTACTCTGCATTTTTTAAGGATGGTTTTGGTCCCTAAACATACAACTCCCTCAACCGCCATTATTTTTGCCTACTTCCGAGCACGCAATGCAAATAATTTATACAACTGATGAGGAACTTCCCCTACCTCTTCTAAAGTGGAGTATGTAAACTCTCTTCTTATTTTTACATGAATTTTATGCCTGCCAAAAACCCATTAGTCAGAGAGTCAGTCGACTGCCTTCCTTATGTCTTGTAGTATCAAGCCCATTCCTCGGAGTCCTTGTCCTTCCACTAATTAGGGCCCATAATAAATCAATAAAATAAATGTAAAGGTAGGGTAAACGACTCCCGAGCCCACCACTCCACCACTGACTCCAGCAAATGAGCCTCATTTTACTTTTTATTGTTCCCATTCATTTCCATTTCCATTCCATGTTATTTTCCTTGAGAAAGTGAGTAGTAGTGCTTTGAATCTGAAGGGGATTTCCTTTTAATTAATTTCAGAGCTCCAACCCGCTCATACTCCGTCCAAACTTTTTATCCGCTCCGAACCGCCCCATTCAACGACGTACTTGTGTCTCTCATTTTGTGGAGTGGCTTTCCCCGTTCTTTCCCATCCCAAATGCCAAGTTGAATATGTTAGCAGGCAGGGCAGGGCAGGTAAGGTTTTTACCGGCGATTGGATTCGTTCCTTCATTTCATTCCATGGGTTGGGTTTTGGAAGTGAAAGACGACTTTGTTGCCATGGAGTGATCGACCCTTACTTACTTAGTGGGGGGAGAGCTATGTACCACCCCGAAAATACCCGGTTTCCAAGCCCCTGCCTTTGGCTTTCTCCCTGTTCAACCTGCTGTCTCGTATCTCAGACTCATCACTTTCACACAGTTGCCTGGCGGGCACGGGGAGCTCTCATCGATCGGGATTTCACCGGAGAAAAAAAATATACGACGTCGTCCCTTGGAATACATTCCTCTTCCATTCTCGGGACTGGAGTGCGAGTGGGGGAAAAAGCCACAGCCGGGGGAGTGAATTGAAAAGGAGTAATAAAGCATTGGATTTCAAGGGTGGATGAATACAGGCTGTCAGCTGGAGGAATGAAATGTAATGAAATGGCCGTTCATGGATGTGAAGACATCAAATTTAGGATACACTCCTTCAGGCTCAAGTACTAACGTTAGCATAATTGATTTCAAATCGGACGTACATACGACGACGCGCGCGGGTGACACAGCAGCTAGAAATCGATGAGTAGAAATGAACAGGGAATGGAGTGAAAGAGTTGGCTACTGCTGCTCTTGGATTTACTACTGGTATGGGTCATAAAAAAGTAATAGGATGTCGATGACATGGAAGGAATTGGGAGAAAGGTCACCCGGAATCCTATCCAATGGGAATTCTCCTTAAGGGCTAAGGATGGGAGACAAATTGAGTTCTATGTTACATGGTTGGGTGATAAAAATCTTATTCTCCCAAGACAAATCCGGGTTCTAAAATAGCAGGCAAATGGGAATTCAATGCACTGTATTACAATAGTACTAAGTTTCTCAAATACATGTGAACATGTTAACTATTACTAGTTGTTCTGCAATGAGATTTAGCAATTCTAGGTTCGGCATTTCATGAATAAAAATCCAATCGTACACCACACCACACGAAATATTATGTATGTAATGTAATGGAATGGATTTATGTGAGGACAATTCTCCAGCGGACAACCGGTTCATCCCGCTGTGTCTCCAAACGATATAAAATTCAATTTGAATCAATAGAGCCCTCAACCTGGTCCCGTTCACACATTAAAAGGAAGAGAAGTGATGGTCTGAGAGTTTTTTGAGTGCTCCATGGACAGGTCCGTGTTCCGTAGAGACGGGTAATACTTTGAACCCGCCTTGACAAGGGATTGGCATGCAAGGGGAAGCCATGTATCCATTCCTCCACCTGTTGCTACGCGGCGGCGGGATCCATGCATGCCCGTCCCTGGCGCTGGACGGACTGGAAACCCGCCCTTCAGCGTCACGTATCGGTGAAGGGAATTCAATTTGGGGGCAGTTTCCCCAAAGACTGAAGGGACGTGTAATTTGGGAGGCAATCCATGACTGTGTGTGTGTAGTCTCAAAACGAAGTTGCTGAATTATAGAGGAAATACCTACTCTTTGAGCCAACACACGGGAATTTATAGGCAGGTATCCCGTGTCTGTCGAATTTCCGGGCCTGGGTCAATTACTACTACTACTATTACCACTAACCACTATACCACTGCCCTTCCTACTAATTGCTATTTATTTGCACGCAAGTAAAGTACTAATTTTGCCAAAGGTTAAAAATGCATTTGCAGAGCAGAGTACAAGCAACTGACAGACTCGACTCAAGGCGGAAGCTTAGTATACGGGCGGACGGACTACGAAGGTCTACTACAGGTGCAAATCTAATTAAAATCTAAGTAAATTTTCCAAAACAAAAGCAATCCAACTCACCAAGTCCATTATAAAGCTCAGCAGGAGAAATCCCATGTTGTTGTGCAGCTCCTAATATATTACCCGAAGCACTACTGTTATTCCCTGAATTTTGTCCAGAATTTGTCAAACTTTGTCCAGAATTTGGTGAATTAATATTTCCATTATTACTATTGTTTAATCCAGTTAATACGTATGGTTGATTGGCTACAGCTGCCGCCATGAGGGCCGCCTGGAAACAAAGACGGTAGATGGATTGTTGGACTCCAAAGGTCAAAGGTCGTACGACTATTGATTTTTTTTACCTGCTGTTGCAATTGATGGTGATATTGGTATGACGCAAGGGCGGCGGAAGTGTAAGGGCTGCTGGATCCTCCATTAGTTGCAGCTGCAGCGGCTGCCGCCGCAGCAGCAGCACTGAACACGAATGGGTTTAATACATTCCCGCCATTGGAGGCATTGGGATTCAAACAAATATTCCCCGCCATTTGCTGCATACGACGCAATTGTCTCTCTTTCTCCGTGTCAGCAAACTTAACAACAAGGGATGAACTGGCGCCCTGGATTTGAAAGGAAATCGAACTCTTCAAGACAAATTTGGCATTTCCTTAAGTGTATCCCATTCAAAACTGCAAATTTGCCAATTTCCTGTTCAAGCATGGAATTGTCGTGAACGTGACACGCTATTATTCGATCCGTTCTTGTAACTGTCAAATCGCATGACACTTCAATGTGTTTATAAATCTTTTACTTTATAGTGTGAAATCTATTATTACTGAGGAAATTAAATGGCGGTTGTACGTGTAAAATATCCATTTGAATATCCGATAATCCAATTGCCGCGGTTGGGCGAACCCCACCCTACTGGCTACCTCGGCCAACCTTAGCAACAGGTTGCCGAAAACACTCCCATGTCCCCATAATTGATAAAAAATGACTTACAGGCATTGTAATTGATCCGTGCAAATTATTGATAGCCGTCTGGGCTTCACTATGTGTGGAAAATTTTATAAAGGCGCAACCTAATTTTATTCAACAAATTAAAATTTCAAAACTCAAACCGCCAACAAAGAAAAATTAGTTCGACGTACCTTTTGATTGCCCATCCGTTCCTCGCAGAATAGTGCACTCCTCAATATTTCCATAATTTTGAAAGAGGTTCTTCACGTCCTCCTCCTTTTGAAGTTTGGAGAGCATCCCAATAAATAATTTTCTGTCTTCTGTCATTCCAAAAAAGGCATTAAAATCAGGATTCGATTCCCACACTTAAAACCGTGACGACGTACGTACCTCCACGATGATCTGATTCGACTGAAGCTTGCTTAACTTGTAGTGGACGATTCATCTGGTGGGATTTTGAATAGAAATTTGGAATTAAAATGTGATTTCGGGACCTTATAAATGCTCAAAATGGGGAACCTACTTTCTTAACTCTAAACTTTTGGTAGAAATGTTTGTAAAGCTATGTATGTATGTAATTATTCCAAATCGTATCTCAAATTAAGGACTCCTTTGATGCGAGGATGAAAGATCTGGATGACTGACGACTGCGAGACTAGAAATGTATGTAACGCCACGCCACAGGCGAATTTCGTCGTGGAATGTATGGAAGGTGCGCGGCGGCGGGGTTTAGGTTTGTGTGGCTTCAAAAACAGGGAGGGAAGTAAAGTTTCCGTCCGATTCCCTTGTATATTATTACAAGGGAGAATCTAAAAAAAACTGACGAGTCTCTGTTCCTAAGCGTAAATGTCCTAATCTCTCCGCCCTCATCACCTGGAAGGACAGAACCGGAGGGCACCTTTTTTCAAAAAAACACAAAAATACGGAGGAGGAAATAGATTTCGAATGACGGCTCCCCGGGTCCCTGACTCAAAATGAAACAATAAAATTCGGGGGGATGACAAAAAATCAATGATAATTGATTTTTCTTTGAAAATTGGGTGGGATGGGGATGGACCCGACCGACGAGAGTGGGACGGACGGCGGCGGATGAGGATCCTTAGCCGCCATGCGCAAAGGCGGGTCGTGAATGGAATCCCGGGTAGTTGGCAAATTTAAGACTCCATCCGCCAACCTCTCACAAACTGAGAGGGGAGTGCAGTTTTCAAATTGAATACCTTCTCTTTCCACCTTCCGATCAATAATTGAGATAACTTATTATTAACTTTAAGATTGTCAACAGTGTTGAGGGGGGAGGAGGGATGATGGGATGGGCTTTTGTATTCCGAGGGAATCTCTTCACCAACCGAACAATCCGAAGGACTCCCAAAGTCAAAGGCGCTATTTCACTCACTCAGCCTCTCCAAAACCAATTTATTGACGTTTAATTACATTCTGGGCTACTGCCTATTGTACTGGAGAAGGAAAACAAATACAACACGAGGCTAACACGGGATACGATTCTACTTTCACCTTGCACACTGGAGAAAGTTCAAAAGTTGAGACATGCACAGCCTAAATGAGGAAATAGCATTGCATATCTTTCATAATGTATGTTCGGTAAGAATGTATTCAAATGGAAACTTTAACTTGCATTTGAGTATGTTTTAAGTACTCTATAATTTTAAGACGCAAGAAAATCTTGTTGCAATATATGTATTGCGCATTGACTTCAGAAATTGCAACACAATAATGGCGTGTTATTAAGACGTTGACGTCGGGTTCAATTTCACATGCTATGCATTGCATAGAATTACATATTCCCTTTGACAAGCGACAGTGTTGTTTACACATAAGCCGGAAATGAAAACATGCATACCCATTTCTTTTTCCATGTAACATGATTACCGGACTTCTCATTAAAATGTTTGCAAGAGTTTGTTTTGGAATTGCGTAGAAATGATTCTTTGGACAAAACTTTAGTACACAAAACCCGAGCTATGTAAACGAAACTGCGATCCTTTGATCAAAAAGCTTCTAATTAAGATTTAATAATCATGGGAAAGATAAGAGGGGCTGCCAGACACACACAAAGGACATCCTTTGGAGCCATCCTTTGATGTATGCATACATAAGCTACTCCCAAGTCCCAAACCATTGGATAAATAATGCACACATTCGTACGTACATGTGTTGATCTCTCATCGTGTAGATGGACGTCATTCCCCAAAATCTGCGTGAGACTTATGGTTTTGGGTAACTGTGGATTTTTATTACAAGGCGAAAGGATCATGTCATGTCGTACGAAACCATACAACGTTTTTCGGGTATTTGAAGTGAAACTAAGCTGGAGCCACCCGCAGGCACCGCACCACAAAAGTCAAGACCTAAAAGGGTGTTCGATTACGGACAAGTTATACACACTCGTTCCATTGGCTGGGAGGCATAGCCAAGGCCAGAAAATTCTGTATGCACGACTGGATCCCATGTCGGATGGAGACCGGAAACACACCGGAAAAGTTATTCCGGGCGTTGGGCTCGAAAATCACAAAAATGCAGGTTGGGTGAAATGGAAAGTTGGGATTCCGTGTGCGTTGCGTGGGATTATTGGGATTCCGGATTGGGTAGGCGTGAATACCATACAATAGTTTTCTCCTTTCACATTTTTTCCTTTTCTTTTGGCTTACGTTCTTAGTTTACATACGCTTAATGCTGGGAATCCACAAAGTTAGTTTTAATTAATTATACTGTAATTGGTAAGTTCACTAATGTAGAAGAATTTCTATTAAGGGGACGACGACGGCCAGAGTAGAATCCCCTGTGTTTTTGTCATAATAAACACAACTTGAGTTTACAGTAATAAAAAAAATAAAAAATGGAAGCCCAACAACTGCCGAACAGCAAACAAAGGAAGTGCGTACTCCCCAGGGGTGAATAACCTCTGGTTGCACGCGCGAGCATTGCATATTGTATTGTTCAAAAGTCCACCCTCCCGTATGGTCACTTCAACTCAAAAAAGATACGTACGTACGTAAGGGTAGGAATGAACCTGTTTCGATCCAAAACCGAATTTTTACATTGTTCGAAAGTCCACCCTCCCGTATGGTCACTTCAACTCAAAAAAGATACGTACGTACGTAAGGGTAGGAATGAACCTGTTTCGATCCAAAACCGAATTCAACCCTTAATTCCGGCTCTGAGCAACCCCGAATTCAGGAGCACGTGCCCTACGTACTTGCGTACGCACGCACGCACAACTATCACGCGCGGCGCTGCTGCCCCTGCCTGCCACTGCCACATCGATCCCAGAAAAATGGAAGGGTGAGAATCCGGGTAGTTCGGATCATAAGGGAGGGTTGGAATCTCTCAATCAATAAATAAATATCCCGGGTTGCACTCCATGGATCCGTGCATGCAGGGAGGAGATACAAAACTATGTGGGGATTTAGACAGGAGAGCCCGGCACGGGTATTTGCCCCCGAAATCCATGTGTGAGTCATTTCGGTCGGACGACGAAGGGTGCGTGTGATGCAAGGGCATGACGCACAGGGAACCCCCCTGTGCTCCTGTGCATGCAATAACAATGCGAGGAAATCTAAATAATCAAAAAAACTTCAGGAACAGACTACTACCAGGGCCCGGGTATTGTTTTTCAATGCATGGGGTGTAGCCGTCATCTGGTTTTAACTACTTTGGGTTTCAAGGGGATTTTTTTAAATATTGGGGTTTGAAGCCGTATTTTCGAAATTTTGAAGAGAAATGTGAATCCTCGAACTAAAGACTCGGGAATTTGAACATTAACTCCAAAAAATACTAATAGAAAAACTTACACGGAATGATTTAAGTCTACAAAGTACTAAAATTCAACTTACACCTTGAAGAATAATTTTATTGTGTAGTCCATTGATAGCATTATTTGAGCTCTCCACACTATTGTAGGTCAGAAATGCACAACCCTTGTGTAAACCAGTGAGNGTACTAAAATTCAACTTACACCTTGAAGAATAATTTTATTGTGTAGTCCATTGATAGCATTATTTGAGCTCTCCACACTATTGTAGGTCAGAAATGCACAACCCTTGTGTAAACCAGTGAGCTTGTCCTTAAGTATAATTAATTCATTTATGACACCGTAGGATTCAAACAATGGTTTGATGTCCATTTCATTTAAATGGCGAGGGATTTGACCAACAAATAATTTAATTCGAGAATTATTCGTTGTCCCATTCCCATCCGAAGTTGGTGGGGGAGGGGGCATGATGGGTGTACTTGTTGGGATATTATTTTTAATTAATTGAGGAGACGTTAAAGCTGCGTCAGGTGGAATGTGTGTAGTTTGGATAATATTTGGATTATACATAATTTTCTATCTAACAAACAATTTTATGTATATGTGTGTTTTGTGTAAAAAATATACGGCAGGATGAGTGATATTGTTTAGGGTATCTGATAGATTTGGGAATGGTTAGAACTACCGTACATGGAGTATGGAGTTCCTGGACGAAACTGATTCATCCCTTGTCTTTTCCCCCAAAAATTTTCACTACCCCCATTTGGGAAAGGGATTTGGATCGATAGGGACAGAAGGGTGAGAAGAGGGTTGGTATTGGCTATCCCCCCTCTGTCTGTCTCCCCCGACCGAAAACTCTTTCTGGATTTCATGTGATAAATAAATAGTACTCAAATACAACACCGTCATGTCAGCTTCCCGAAAACTTTGACGTCTTCTTGTCTCATAGGAATTAATGACAATGCGGAATGCAGTGGGCTTAACTCATTACTGATCATTAGAACTGTAGTGTCTATGCTGTACAAATTCGAATGCATAATGGCCTTAACCTTTCGGGAAAACGCTATAACACAACCTAAGCATCACACCTACGTAGAATGATGGCAGAATTGAGTGGATTCCGAATTCCTGGACTCTTTTAGTACATAAAAACATCTTCCTATACGCTGTGCGCCCGCTGCGATGCTTTCACAGCCACAGCTGAACTTGACTTTCACCTTTAATGCATGGCATCGGCATCTATTCTACTCTTAATACTACTCCTTCCTGAATAATTTATGCAATAGCCCCTTAGTTGAGACAAAAGATATGCAGCAAGCCAAATGTGTAATAGTTGGTAATTGTGAAATCGCATAGCAACAGTAGCTTCCATCTTCTGTTTAGTTTACTTTGGTAATGAAGGCAAACCAAAACCAATCTGGGATATTCTTAGTAGTTAGATTAGGCTTTTTTTTAGGATACGTTCGATTGAGCACAGTAATTTTACGGGATATTTCACAGAGGTTATTTTAATAGTTTACGAATACAAAATGCTTCGAAGAATTCTGAAGTTTTTGCACTGTGAAAGAATTTTAGAACCAGAACCAATTACTCGTCCCGAGCCTCATCCCGTGGGACATACAGTATGCACCGCGTTCATTCTTTACTAACAACCGAGTGTAAGAATTTGTGTAATAATTGGTGTATTTTTTGTATTGAGGCACAGAAACCACAAAAGAAAGACAAACTTCTCTACGTTTTTGATTTTGATCAAACTATCCTAAAATTTGACTCCGAGGTGGCCATATCAAATGTTATCAAGACAAAAGTCCCGGACAACATCATTCAATTTTACACCATGGGAAATTGGGCAGGCTACTGCCAGGGTCTCATTGATCATGTGATTCTTACTGATAAAGTTCCGTTGGATGAAATTGTGAAAAGTATTCAAGGTTTGGAATTAACTCCAGGTAAGTTTAGAGTTTAAGATACTTTTTTCAGTTAAAGAGCTTTCATTTTGGGTTTTACAAACCTATTATTTGGTCCGTTTGTTGATAACAGTGTAACACTGATGAATTTGACCGTATCTATCTAATGTCAAAATTAATTTGGGATTAGGAATGGATAAACTTCTTCATAAGATTAGATCGACCACTCAAGAAAATCCCGGCTGTCATTTTCTCATCATTTCTGGTTCAAATAATTTCTTCGTTCAATGTGTCCTTTCCAATTTGGATCCACCGGTACTACCACAGGCAATCATATCAAATAAAGCGACGCGAATAGCAGGTCCACCAGAACCACGCCTCGTCTTCGAGCCATATGAATTACAATACGATTGCAGGAGATGCCCTAAGAATTTGTGCAAAGGGAATAACTTGATGAAATACGCTGAACAGAATGGACCATTCAAAACTATTTATTACGTCGGAGATGGACCAAATGTATTTTATTAAATTTAAAACAATTCTTATACAAAATCTATATACTTCCTTGTTCTCGCAGGATGTCTGTCCAATGCTGCGTCTTGGATCCCAGGACACTATGTTCGTCCGTAAAGATCATGTTTTGGAAAAAATCATTCAGATGGGAAGTTTCCTCAATATGAAGCTGGATATTAAGGCTAAAATCGTCTATTTTGATACTGGGGAGGATATTGAGAACGTCATGGAATTCTGAGTCATTGATTGCTGTGGCTGTGGGGAAAGGCGTGGGAATAGGATTGATAGCCTTGCCTTGGAGTATTATTAGCTAGTGCTAGTGGTGTAAAACCACGTTTTTATAAATAGTACATTTTGAACAAAAATAAATGAAAATCACATTTTGAATTTCCAGTTCTGTTCTATTCCAGTTCGTGAGTTTCTACAAAATCTTCAAATGTGTCTGCTTGGAATGATTTGCGGCGCCCATTGTATGTCTGCGGACAATGAACAAATTCAATTTTAATCCCTTTGATGTGATTTCAAATTTAAATTATTAAATATTTTGTGTTAATTACCTCTAACGCTATTTGTTGCATTCTAAGGCGCGCGGTTTGCCCTGCTTGTTTAATCATGGAAGTCAAATATCCATTCGGGTTTTGGAGGAGGAGGTGTGGACGATCATATTCCTAAAAAAAATTATTTCATTTGCAATAGCATGCCAGTGCAACACATTCTGTAGTAATTAGGGTTCCGATCGAATCGGATAGTTCGCATCGGATACGGATAGGATAATTTTACGTGAATATCCGATCCGATGCAATCGGATCGGATTCCGATGCAACATTTTAATATCCGTCGGATTCGGATCGGATTCGGATAGCAGACGCACTCTTCGGATATGTTCGGATCGGATAGGCACATCAATCCGAAATCCAAGGATAGGATCGGTCGAATATCCGATTGGATGTCGGATATTTTTAGTACCATAGAGTAACTGCTCAACGAGCTCTAAAATGAAACATCCACACACAAGCGCGCATAAATAAATGTTGAACCTTGGAACGTTCACATTTTATAATTCCGTTTTTATATCGGCTTTGTACACACATAGCAACTAGCCCCCAATTAGTCACACAGTTTTATACAGGATGATTCTATTTGTCTGGTACTATTACAAAAGGTATGTATTATAACTTGTGATGTGAACCGTACCACCGATTTCTTTCAAACCGGGCTTATTAAATAGGTATTCGCATGGAGTTTTTCTTAAGATGGGACAAAATATCTCCATATTATACCACATTTTTAAGAAAATACTTGTTACTATAAAAAAAGGTTATGAATATTTGTAATTGTACCAGACAAAAAGAGTCACCAAGAATATAAACAAATATGGAGAGCGGAAGTTGGTGAAACCGTAACTGACGCTGATGCTAGCACTGATCTAGCAATAACATTGATCAGTGCAATTTGCAATCATAAAACAAATAAATTATCCGATTGAGTGCTCTATGTTTCTATTTTTGTTCAATTAAAATAAATTTAACCAAGACTTCGGATAATCGTATAGGATATCAGATCGGATGCGGATAATTTTTTTATCCGGTCCGAGATTTCGGATCGGATACGGATAAGTTTTTTTATCCGATCCGAGATTTCGGATCGGATACGGATAAGTTTTTTATCTGATCCGAGGTTTCGGATCGGATAGGCTGGAGGGCTTTTCGGATATCGGATCGGATTCGGATTGTTCCACTAGGCTATCCGAAATTTCGGATCGGATACGGATAGGATAAGACAAATATCCTTTCCGTTCGGAACCCTAGTAGTAATATGTTTACCATCAAATAACCGTTATTTAGCACAAGTATTCTATCACAATCCATTACACTTTGGAGGCGATGTGCTATTGTGATAATGGAGCATTCTGAAAATTTGGCTAGAATTGTTCTCTGAATAAACTCGTCAGTCCTTTAAAAATACCATAAAATCATGTGTGAAATTTTAAAACACATGAAATTTGAAATACTTGTTACTACCTTGGGTCCACATTGGCTGTCGCTTCATCCAAAACAATGATTTTGTTTTTTCGTAAGATGGCTCTGGCCAAGCATACAAGTTGGCGTTGTCCAACACTGAAGTTCCCGCCAGCATCTGTAACATGAAAATCTAGGGCTGGAACAGCGTCCTTCATTTCAACCTAGTAATGTACACGCATTTTAAATTACGACGTGCTTACCGCAATTTAATGTTCAACTTTACCTCTGCTAAAGCGGTCCATAATTCTTCATCTGTGAATTGGTCAAATGGATCCAAGTTATATCGCATTGTCCCAGAAAACAGAACTGGTTCTTGAGGAATGATTGAAATATTTTGTCTGACATCATGCAAACCAATGTCATTGATTCGGATTCCATCAATAAAAATATCTCCTCTTGGCTCCGTAAGACGGAAGAGGGCTGCAATAATAGAGCTCTTCCCTGCTCCCGTACGTCCAACAATTCCAATTTTTTCGCTCTTTTTAATGCCGAATGTCACTTCCTTCAGAACATCCCTCTCTCCGTAAGACAATGAGACACAGCAGAATTTGATTTTGCCTTCTGAGGGCCAGGTTTTAATGGGTTGCTTGTCTATAATAAAAATGGATTACATAACGTGTTGTAACGTGTTCCAAGAGGTACCCATAACATTCAAATAATGTGCGTTATAAATTAAATTACCTGGTGTAGAATTTAAGGGAGCTTCCGGGTTGACTTTCGAGTACTCCAACATCCTCTCTACAGAAATCATGTTGTTTTCAGTTTCCGCCGATTGTCTCACTCCCCACTGCAAATTCATGTTTAGAAGCATAGCCGAGGACAAAGCGAGCCCTACGTTCCCACTCACACTGGCTAATAGAGTTAAACCAGCATTGCCCAATAGTACAATGAAAAATGTCTTTGAGGAAATAGTAGCCATTATAATAGCGTATATTATTATACACTAGCTTAATTTGCTTTCCCTTACAAGTCGAAAGTAGAAGAAAACTGAACGCAATAATAGTCAGGTAAATGACGGATATCATTTCCAACCAAACACCCAGCCACCGACTTGTAGAAAGAAACAGGAAGTAAGCGGAAGAGTTTGAATCCTGTAAAATTCGTTTTGAAAACAAACCCAATGTGAATAGGTAAACCAAAAATTCGACTCCACTGTGATAAATTCTGTACCCTTATTACCTGAAGTAAACCGAACTGCTGGGTTAAGATGCTCTGTGCCCCTGAACTGCGAATAGTTGCCAATCCTTGCAGAGATGCCGTCAAGTGTGTAAATATCGGGCTTCTTGCTGGTAGGCACGCCAAAAATTTAAATTAAATGTCTTCAAACATGCATAATTGGACGGGTATAGTCTTGCAAGTCTTACTCAAGGATTCTACACGTTTAACAGATCTAGATGCGCCCATGTAGTATTTCCTTGTATAAAAGAACGCTGCTAATACAATGAAAGTAGGTAGTAGAACATAGTAGTTTGTAAAGCAAACAATGACCAGAATTCCAATCCCCTGAAGGAAGATTTGAGTGGCGTCGTAAATGGTGTCCGGAAGCAGTTCGTCAAGGGAGGATAAATCCTTTGTGAATCGGTTCATGATACGCCCTATTTCCATCAATAATTAATTAGAATTAGCACGGCCGAGTTAACAAATATTGAAACATGTAAGATACCTGATGGATTATCGTCAAAGAATTTTGTCGGTGCTCTCACAAGGCTTTTGAACATTGTGTCATGAACATTGACAGAAATCGTCATTGCGTATTTAAAGAAACTAAGAGTGTTTATAAGAATTACAACTGTGGTGGCTGCGACTAAGCAGTTGTACACGAGAAGGTAAGTGTCTTGGTCAAATTCTTGGATATAACCCTTCGCATATTCTTCCGCGTTGCTAGTCCTGGAAAGAAAGTAGCAATTGCAATTGTCTGAACATTACAACATTCTTAAATGTAGACAGATTAGCAACTGTAGACGTGCCAATAAGATAACCAGTATTCACAAGCACTAAGCAGCAGTTGGGCCAGTACAAAAGTCAATCCAATCAAAATAGTAATCAAGACTGAACCACTGGATTTGAAATATGCCCAATATGTGTTCATTGAAACACCGCCTACGGACATTTGTTCCACTTGAGCTTTTGGTTTATCGTTTTCATCGAATCCGTCGGGCAGATTGGGATGAATTTTGATATTCTTCATAAATAGCAAACATATCGGCACTGCAGTCAATGCTACATTTCGACTAGATATTTTAAAATACTTACACCAGGAGAAGAAAAAAAGCTGCTTTTTCTGTGGTGAGATTCACTGCTATCCACATTTATCAAACTCAGGAAATCAATGTTTTGCACAACCAATTCTGCATAAGTTCCTTGCGCAAGGATGTTCCCCTAAAAATAATAATTTATTATTTCCTCTGCGTCAAATCCAATCTATTAGTACTATAAGTAAAAGTTTCCTATTACATTTTCCAGCAATATTATATGATCCGCACTCGGCAAGTACTGCAATTGGTGAGTGACGAGTATTCTTAATTTGTTCTTCAGATGCAGTTGCACACATTTTTCGAATATGTGACGACTCACTCTGGTGTCAACTGCACTTAAGGGATCATCTAGAAGATAAATGTCAGCTTCTTGATACAAAGCACGCGCGAGATTTACTCTTGCCTTCTGACCCCCACTGAGGGACACACCTCTTTCACCAACATCTGTTAANTTCTGACCCCCACTGAGGGACACACCTCTTTCACCAACAACTGTTAAGTCTCTGTAAGGCCACTGCCTCATATCCTCTTCTAAAGCGCATACTGATAATACATGGTTATATCTATTTTGATTCAATTCCTTGCCAAAAGTAATGTTTTGCTTGATATTGCCAGAGAATATCCAAGGTTCTTGACTGGCATATGCAGTTTTCCCTAGTACAGTGCATTGTCCTGAAGTTATTGGCAGCTCAGCGATTAAGGTGTTCAAAAATGAACTCTGCAATAATACAATTAAAATGTTGAACATTAGATTCTACATATTTTTTTATTGGCCAAACTTGCTATCCAAATTTTTACCAGCCGCGTCTATTACCTTCCCAGATCCAACAGAACCAACGACCATGATCAATTTGTTGCCCATAATGTCAATGTTAAGGTCACTTAGTGTAATGCGGTTTATACACCAGCTGGAAAATGTAAACTGTATCAATATACTCATGTGTAACTCCTATCCAAAACTACTGGACCAATTTTTAGGGATATGTTACGGCATATGATTAAATTAAAATTACATTACAAATTTGTACAAACCTTGCAGAAACGGATTTCATAGCAATACGGGGACCCTCGGTTGGAATTTCATTGTCAATTCCATGAGAGACAGGTACAACTTCGATGTTGTTGTTGTATTGTTGTTCCGTAAGAAGCAGATATGTCTACAAAATAAAGAAACCAAAACGCAAAATTAAGCAAGAACTAGAAACCATAAGTTATTGCCATTTGAAAGCATCACCTTACCCGTATTCGCTCTCATCGACACCAGAATTGCCCCTACACCTGCCGCACCAGTTGGCAATGCAAATAGTAGCATGTACAACAGTGTGTTGAAAATGGTGACGGTAAAGAAAATTTTGTCGGCTTCGAGTGTGTTTCCGCTAACAAATATGTACGCTACAATCGTAAAGACTATAATCAACTTCGCAGAAGCATGGTACAAAGACATGTAGAACGCCTGCAAATACGCCTTTTGCGTGAGGGCATTGACCTCTAGTTTTCGTAACTTGTTGATGAGATTTGAAAATGGTTTCTCCCAAGCATACATTTTAATTACTCGCATCGCAGTAATAATTTCATTCATGAATCCGACACGTGCATCCGTTTTCCTTGCAACTCGCAGTCGAATGATTGTGGAATATTTTCCGACGAGATCTGCAAGGTAAGTCATTTCAACAATAGTTTTTAATAATAATTCAATGTATAACTCTCATGCGTAAATGTTAATACACTTACATTGAAGAGGTAACAGGAGGATAATAAATCCAATCCCAGCCAAGGATGACACTCCCAACTCCTGCCATAAGAGATATGTAAAAATTCCGAGTTGTACCGGCCCGCCGATTAAATACGGAATAAATTGAAGTGCCGATTCATATCTGGACATATCACTGGATAACAAATTAATTGCTTGGCCAACATTCGTCTCAGTTTGGGCTGATCTGCTCAAGCGAAGTGACTGCAAATAAGCCAAATAGAAGTAAGCAACAATGCAAATCATTTCTTCTAAATTCTTCATTTACCTTCCAGTAAATCAATGATGACAAACTGATGCGAGCCTTTAGTGCAGTATGGAAAACGTTGAACATACAAGTATGGAAAACAATAATGTAAAATAATGTTGAAAGACAAAGTCCTGTTGCAAATAAATATTGCTCTTGGCGTGTGCTGAATTTTGGATCCGTAAAGGATTTGACGAGCCATCGAAGAAAAATCGGCTGAGCAATTCTGCAAGAATGACATTTATAATTTTGATGAAATTCCTCAATAGAGTCTAATATGCCATCCACATTAACTAACTTCAGAGTGCATTCGTTTAACATCAGACAAACTGCTATCCAAACGTAAAATCGAGCTTCCTTCATTCCACCCAATGAGCGAATTAAACTTGGTTGTTTGTCCTTTTCCCTTGCTTTGGCACATTGTTTCTCCCATTCTCTAAAATGTAGAGAGAAAGATTAGAATTAAATTATATTTACAGGTTTTAACGACAGAAGCGAGACAAATAATATGTAGGTACTTGTAATTTTCTGCACAGTCAACGGCCAACTTACTTTTCCAATCGATTGCCCAGCTCTTCAGATTCGTCCTCCTTTAGTACATTGTACAAATCATCTAATTTTAACGTTTGTTGATTTCCTTTCTTGAGGAACGGCAGAATCCAAAAGAAGAATGTACGAGAAAAAATATTTGCAGTCTCACGGGGGTTCGAAATGTACACTTTTCCTTGGAAATCCATTATTAGCAACACAGACGGACGTGTCTATATATAAATCTGCTTGCCGGGTGCACTCTGCCCTGCCCTATCTTCCCTGTGCTGTGGTTATGGTTACTCTTGAAATGTCAGAGGCTGGTTTGCAATTCGTATTGAACTTACACAACACTACAAGTGTCATTTATCAACAAATGACTGCATTTCTTTTAATTTCCTGCCTTTATCAAGACTGTCGACATAATTAGACGCAGAAGCTGCCACGTATCACACCGGTGCGGTGCCACTTGCAACTGTTCCCAATATTCCCAAATACAAAAGTGCTGTTAAGAAAAAATTTGCTCAAAGAATGGCAGTGCAGTGCATTCTTATCAAAATCTATGTAGTTAACTTCTCCGGCAAACACAGTTGGAGGCAGAGATACGAAGAAATGTGGTTTGGTGCACTTTGCTTTGGCGGTTGAATTTTTCTTAAACACGACTTCGACACATTGGATATCATGATTTATGTCTATCTGAATTGAGTCAACCAACTGGAGGAGGAGTACCTCATTCCATCGTGTAATGCTACCCACATATTTGTATACAATAATTCAAAGGGTCTTCGTTCTATACGTGGATACGCGTCTATTATGTAAGGTCAATAAGTCAAACGGCGGCGAACTTATCAAACTGGAGTTTTATAAAATGAACGAGTCTAATCAAGTTACTAGCATTTCCCCAAAGTGCAATCCTGGCTCGGACTGTCTAATGTTCAACATTATCTGTTCTTGTGTGAATGAATGGCGGTTTTTATCGTGAATTTCTTAACTGAAGTAGATTTATTTCAATATAAATAATATCGCACTTGGTACATGTAAATCACACTTTATTGCAAGGACGCTTTTCGCAAATCATCATACGTGTCGGACCGGAAGGATTGACGTCGACCTCCAAATGTCTGTAGCAAAAAAATGTTTAAAAAACACAACTTAAACAAATTACAAAAAGCAAAAGCATACCTCTGCTGCAATTTGCTGCATTTTTAGTCGTCCGGCCTGTCCTACCTGCTTTACCATAGAAGTCAAGTAACCTTCCGGGTTTTGAAGTAGAACATGTGGGTGATCGTACTCCTAATTAATGTTTAGAAAAGCAATATATAGTTGTAGATATAATCACGTGTTGTAGGAAATAGAAGATGGACGTATGTTTATTACCTTCAAGTACCCGTTATCCAGCACAAGAATTCTATCACAGTCCATTACACTTTGAAGGCGATGAGCAATAGTTATTATTGAGCAGTCAGCAAACTTCTTCCTAATTGTGCTCTGGATGAACTCGTCAGTTCTGCGTAAAATTTAACTCCTCAAACTAAGCTATTTTTGGATTAGTTTTTTAACAACTTACTGTGGATCGACATTTGCAGTTGCTTCGTCCATAACAATGATTCGATTCTTCCTCAGAATGGCTCTTGCTAAACATACAAGCTGCCTCTGACCGACACTGAAATTTCCACCACCGTCTGTGACAACAAAATCCAGGGCTGGAACAGCATCTTTTAGTTCCACCTACAAAATATATAATATCACTAGTTATACAATTATATTTTAACTCTGGTTACGTGTTTTGAATGCAATACCTCAGAAAGAGCCGCCCACAACTCCTCGTCTTTAAATTGGTCAAATGGATCCAAATTGTATCGCATTGTGCCAGAAAACAAAACCGGTTCTTGAGGAATGATTGAAATATTTTGTCGAACATCATGCAAGCCAATATCGTTGATTCGAATTCCATCAATGAAAATGTCTCCTCTTGGCTCCGTAAGACGGAAGAGGGCTGCAATAATGGAGCTCTTCCCTGCCCCTGTACGTCCAACAATTCCGACTTTCTCACTTTTCCGAATGTGAAATGTTAGATTCTTCAAAACATCATTTTCACCATAAGCAAGTGATACGAGGGAAAACATTATTTCTCCAGCGGATGGCCAGGACTTTGGTGGTTGTTTAGCTGAGTTTAACATTATATGTTTTGTTATTTGGGAAGCTCATTTATGATTTACCTGACGCTTTGCAATTGCAATGTGTACCTGGTTCAGAATTCAACGGTGCTTCTGGTGGAACCTTGGAGTACTCCAACATTCTTTCGACAGCAATCATCGTGTTTTCAGTTTCCGCCGATTGTCTCACTCCCCACTGCAAATTCATGTTTAGAAGCATAGCCGAGGACAAAGCGAGCCCTACGTTTCCGCTGTCACTGGCTGTTGTTTTACAAAATGGAAATAAACTAGTGGAAAATACAGCATGCACATAATTAAGTATATATCTAATTCTTAAACTTACAAGATGATATCAGAAGAAAGCTAAACGCAATAAGGCTTAAATACATAACCGAAATCAATTCCAACCAAATGGCCAGCCATCGACTTGTCGAAATAAAAAGGAACCACGCCGATGAATTGGAGTCCTGAAACGGTTATAAAAAATAATTATGACGTAAATTTCAAGAATATTAGAGATACCTACTTGAAATAAAGCAAATTGGTGAATCAAAATCCCCTGAGCACCAGAACTTCGAATTGTGGCTAATCCCTGGAAGGATGCGGTCAGATGAGTAAATATGGGACTCCTTGCTGTATTTGCATTTAATCCAATCGATTAACTTTTAAGAAAAAACTTAGTGAATGCGAGGTGAAAGTATTTTTCGTACTTAAAGCTTCCACGCGTTTAACAGATCGTGCAGAACCAATATAGAATTTCCTTGCGAAGTAGAAAGCAATTAGGACGAAAACCGTTGGGATCAATAAATAGTAGTTTGAGAAACTGACAACAGCAATGATTCCAATTGCCTGTAAGAATATCTGAGCCGAATCATAAATTGTTTCCGGAAGCAGTTCATCCAAAGATGATAAATCTTTTGTGAACCGATTCATTATCCGTCCTGCAATCAGAAATGTGTTTAAAAATATTTAGTTTACAAGTTGCAGCGTGTGCTTTGCATTTGGTAAGAAATATTTTACCAGATGGATTTTCGTCAAAAAATTTGGTGGGAGCTCGAACCAAGCTTTTAAACATTGTGTCATGGATATTAATTGATATTGTCATGCAGTATCTGAAGAATCCCAATGTATTTATCAGGATGACCAGCACGGCCCCTGTAACAAGGCCGATGTAGACATACAAATACATGTCTTCGTCAAAATTTAAGTTTGGATCACTCTTGAAATCTTCAGCACTGTTTGTCCTGTTCAAAAATTTTGATTTAGCGTGGTTATTGCCTATAACTTTAAAATGGACCATGGTTTTTCTCACATACCAGCGGGACAACCAATACTCGCAACCACTTAAAAGTATTTGTGTCAAAATGAAGGCAACTCCTATAAGGATTGTTAGGATAATGGATCCGCTGGATCTGAAATAAGACCAGTACGTTTTGAGGGTCACACCCCCGGTAGCCATTTGTTCAAGCTGGGCTTCCGGCTCATTGTCATCGTCTTTGTCATCACGTTGTGTACCAGGCTTAGCATTCTATCACATAGGGTGGCAATACACGCGTAATATTATATTACCAAAGTATAATTTCTCATATATAAAAATGCACATGCACTTACCGAAGTTATTGAAACTGTACTGGTCTTCCTGGAGTGGGACTCGTGGTCATCGGCGCTGATCATGCTTAGAAAATCCATGTTTCGTTCAACCAATTCCTCGTAAGATCCTTGCGCCTTAATACTTCCCTGTGTAAGTAAATCAACATCAGAAAGCTACATATTTCCAAATTCATTCAAATTGTTAATTATTGATTGAAAGTATTTAAGTTTATCAAACTTCATACATTTTCCAGCAATATTATATGATCCGCACTCGGCAGGTATTGCAATTGGTGAGTGACGAGTATTCTTAATTTGTTCTTCAGATGCAGCTGCACACAGTTTTCGAATATGTGACGACTCACTCTGGTGTCAACTGCACTTAAGGGATCATCTAGAAGATAAATATCAGCTTCTTGATACAAAGCACGGGCGAGATTTACTCGTGCCTTTTGTCCACCACTAAGGGATACCCCTCTTTCTCCGACAATAGTCAAGTCTCGATAAGGCCACTGCTTCATATCCGCTTCCAATGCACAGACAGATACAACGTCGTTGTATAGCGCTTCATTAAATTCCCTTCCGAATAAAATATTCTGTCTAAACATCAATAAAAATACTGTATACAGATATATTATTACTATCTGATATGAATAAATTCTATAAAACTTACCTGATGTTCCCAGAGAAAATCCAAGGCTCTTGACCAGCATACGATGTCTTCCCACTCAAAAAGCATTTTCCGGATGAAATCGGCAACTCAGCAATTAGTGTATTTAGAAACGAGCTCTAATGTAGTAATTATTATATTTTGACTTGAGAATTTGATGTGGCATTAAGCTTTAAATGCGCCGTACCTTTCCGGAACCTACAGCACCGCAGACCATTATTAGTTTGTTCCCTGTTAAATTTAAGTTCAAATTCGTCAGCGTTTGGTCTATCACTGCTCCAGCTGAAACATGGTTAAAATGGGTTAAATACGTTATGAATAGTTACAAATGGTGAAGGTCAAAGGTCACCAACTAACTTTGCCGTAGCTTGTTTCATTTCTACGGATGGCACAACTGCATTAGCGTTGATATCGATTTGAGTAGGGATCACCTCAATATTCTTATTGTATTTTTGCTCGTCCAATAGCATATACGCCTAAGAATACAAAAAAGCTCACTTGTATTACAATGCAAACTAATTTTATTATACATATTAAATATACGACCGCCTTTCTCTTTACCTGCATACGTGTCATTGACACAAGAATCCCGCCCAGGCCAGACGCCCCTGTTGGAAGTGCGAACAGCAATGTGTGAAGTAACGTATTAAAGATGGCAACGGTAAAAAATATCTTGTCAGCCTCCAGTGAATTCCCACTTATAAATATGTACGCCACGACCGTAAGTATCATCACTAGTTTTGACGACATGTGGAACAAAGATAAATACAAGGCTTGCAAGTATGCCCTCTGTGTAAGGGAATTGACTTCCAATTTCCGGAGTCGGTTGATGAGATTTGAGAAGGGCTTCTCCCATGCATACATTTTGATTACACGCATTGCAATTATGATTTCATTCATGAATCCCGCCCTGGCATCCGTTCTCTTCGCGACTCGCATTCGGAAAATTGTTGAGTATTTCCCGACAAGATCTGAAATTCAAAAATTGGATGTAAAATATTGAATTCTGTGTTTCCGTAAGTTCATTGACCTCGACGTACATTGCAGCGGGAGCATTAATACAATGAAGCCTACACCCGCGAGAGCAGATACACCCAATTCTATCCAAAGCAGATACGTGAATATTCCCAGTTGTATTGGTCCACCGACTATGTACGGAGTGAATAACAATGCGGATTCGTATCTATTCAATTAAACAACATTATTAATACTTAATAGTTATTACTAATTAATAGTGTAACAATATATAATCGTATCAGACCTAGACATGTCATTAGAGAGGATATTAATTGCTTGTCCAGAGCTTGTTTCATTTTGCGCTGCTCTGCTTAGCCGAATTGACTAAACGCGAAATAAAAACATTAGTTTTGCATAACTTACATAGGAAAATCACAACAAAAGCCAGAACATCAGTCAAAGGGCTTACCTTCCGGTAAATCAAAGAAGACAAACTAACGCGAGCTTTCATTGCAGTATGAAAACTAACAAAAACGCACGTATGCAGAATAATAACGTAAAATAGTGTGGATAGACAAAGCCCGGCAGCATATAAGTATTGTTCCAGCTCCGTGTATTCGTCACTAAATGTAAACGATCGGACTAACCATCGCAAAAATACTGGTTGAGCAATTCTGTGACCAAGTCAATTAAGCAATTAGTTATTGCAAAAATTTTAAATACCGTGCATTTTTTACTTACTTAAACGTGCATTCGTCTAACATTAAAACAAATGCATAAATTGTATACTTTCCTCCTAGCATGGAATATAGAGCACGGAATAAACTCGGTTTTTTGCTTTTAGCCTTTGACTTCGTGTATTGTTTCTCCCATTCTCTGAAATCATCAAAGTTTACTGTATTAGAATTTACAAATTATAACAATTTAAAAAATCTGCATTACATTTCTAATCGGTTTCCAATATCTTCAGCTTGATCTTCCTTAAGACAACTGTACAAGTCGTCTAATGTAAGATTCCTGCTACTCCCTCTCTTCAAAAACGGGAGAATCCAACAGAAAAATGTCTTGGATATAAAATTCGCATTTTCACGCGGATTTTTAACGTATGTTTTTTCTTGAAAATCCATTACAAATTTTTTTAAATATTAGTCGTCGTTTAAGTTTTTTGCGTAATTGTGAACCCAGGGTCGGTCTCGTTATAAACTAATTGAACAGTAAATTAAAACCAGGACATGGGGTGAGCTTATATTGCCAATTCTTGTCTCCTCGTGTACATACTACGTCCGCGTGCGGCTTGCCGCGTCGATCCTGTACCATTTTCAGTAATTATTTTTTGAATACTTATCTAATCAGTACTTGCTACACTGGATTAAATGCAAGTGTGACCCTTTGTCTGTGCTTTTATATAGCACTTAACGTAGTGTACCTTCCTCAATTGAAAACAAGTCAAGTGCTTACGTTCATGATGCAATTGGTAAACAACATATTATTTAATCTTCTTGCGTACACCAAAGCTAGACTGGACTATTGTTCTGGGAGTAATTAAAATGACCTAATATCATAAAACGTTTTTAAAACTTAACTTTTATTGCATGGCGCTTGAAAATTGCCTGGTCTAGATCGAATTGCATTGCAATGACAGATTTTATGGTAAATGTTTACCACCCCAACGAGCTAATCATAATCCAGAGCTTCGAATATGTTATTCAAGATTTTAAGATTCATTAAAAGCTGTACAAGCAAAAACATATTTGTTAAAGAAAATTGAGAATAAAATAGGAACGCATTTGATTTAGACCAAATTTGAAAACAAAGTTGCTCGCTCGTTTCAATTGAAAACACTCTTGCGTTTGTGACTAATTAATCAGAACTGGATAGTTCCACCTCCGACCTCCCCTAGCCATGGCCTTCAGTTTCTCACTAGAACATTTCCCAGTTTTCTCAACCATTGCAGTTAGGAATGTTGTGGGATCATCAAGTAATTTGATTGGAGTATCAAATTCCTGCATGACATTTAACGACAATTTTTTGAATCTCTCAAGTTTGCCTATTGAGTAGTAGTAGCTTACGATGAGCATTCCATTGTCCAATACCTAGTATCCTATTACAATCCATGACACTGTCTAGTCTGTGTGCAATAGTAATTATAGTGCAATCTTGAAATTTGTCACGAATTGTTTTCTGAATCAATCCGTCGGTCCTGCAAAAACGCGAAATGAGAGCTGCAATTTATAATGCAGAAATATTTGTAATTATGCGGGATGTTTTACTTACTCAAGGTCCACATTGGCGGTGGCTTCATCCAAAACAATAATACGATTTTTGCGAAGAATTGCCCTTGCAAGGCAAATAAGTTGCCTCTGACCTGTGCTGAAATTACTCCCTTTGTTTTCAACCACAAAATCCAGTGCTTTGATTTCCGTCTTCAACTCCACCTAGTTTTTTGTAAATTTGAGCTCAACTATTGTATAATATAGATTACAAAATCCAAATGGGAAATGCTAACGTCTTCCAAGGCTTGCCAGAGTTCAGAATCATCAAATTGGTCAAATGGGTCCAAATTGTAGCGAACAGTTCCAGAAAAGAGAACAGGGTCCTGAGGAATAATTGAGATTTTGCTGCGGAGATCATGGAGGCCAATATTCTTCGTGCAGATCCCGTCAATAAAAATTCCTCCCTCGACCTCTGCCATTCGGAACAGAGCAGTAATGATGGAGCTTTTCCCAGCACCGGTTCGCCCGACAATCCCAACTTTTTCATGAGACTTGATGTGAAACGATACATTTTTGAGGACTTCCACATCACCATACAAAAGCGTGACGTCTTTAAACTCAACTTCCCCGCTGGGAGGCCAATCACCCTTTGGTTTGTGTTCTAAATGCGATAATGCGAACAAAGTTATTTTTAATTTCCCAAATTAGAATAGCTGGCGGGTTTTGGAATGGATAACATACCCGGATCGGATTCAAGTGGCGGTTCGGATTTAACAGATGAATATTCCAATACTCGCTCCACCGAAGTCATTAAATTTTCCATCTCCGCGGTCAATCTGAGGGTCCATTGTATTGACGTCAGGTTGAGAGCCGAGGAAACTGCTAGCCCTACCATTCCGCTTACTTCGGCTGTGGGGAAGAAACTTACGAATACATAAAATTGATTTTAACTTGTGCAGTATGCTTACATGATGTCAAAAATATAAACCCGAGTGTCACCAACGCCAAATATATGGCACAATATTGTTGAATCCAATTTCCAAACCACCTTCCAATTGCATTTAATAGGTAAGAAGCGGAGGTGTTTAGATCCTAAAAGGAATCAAGTTTGGTTGTTGGATTTATGTGTTTTATATCCTTGGTGTGCTTCAAAATTAATTTTTACTTACCTGGTAGTCATCAAATTGATGGATCAGGATCTTCTGGCACCCCAGAGCTCGGACTGTCACTAATCCTTCAAATGACGCACTCAAATGTGTAAACGCTGGACTTCTTGCTAAAATAAATAAGAATAAACCTGTGTTTATAGAACAGCATAGGTTGATAATTAAGTAGCATTTACTAATTGCTTCAATTCTTTTCATTTGAAGGGCCGTCTTTACGTAGAAATTCCGGGTGTAAAACATCAAAACAAAAACAATGACAGTTGCGAGTATCATGTAATGATTTGTAACAATCAAAATGATTAAGACTGATGCATTTTTTAGGAGAATCTCCGTTGTTTGGTAGAATGTGTGTGGCAGCTCATCATCAGCGCAGGCAAGGTCCTTTGTGAACCTATTCATAATTCTTCCTGTGAACACAAATGCAAATTTTTGGCAGATTTAATATTAGTTCATAATTTGACTTCATTTCCTCAATTCAATATCTAAATTTACCTGATGAATTGTCATCAAAGAACTTGACTGGCGCGCGGACAACATTGTAGAACAGCTTGTTGTGCAAATTTACTCCAACTTGCATGAAATATCGAAAATAAAATATGGAGATTCCCAGAAATCCAAGACCAATTGCACCGACAAATGCGCAGTAGACATAAAGATAATAATCCCTGTCGAACACATTGGTAACTTCAACATCCGCGTTCGTGCTAATATTTCCAGAGCCAATTGTGGAATTATTATTAAAAAAGTCCTCTTCATATGTAGTCCTTGATTTGAACATTAATACAATCCGTCAAGATTTCTAAAAGAATATTCTAATAATTTTTAGTAATAAATACATGTGTAATTTTACCAAGCGGAAAGCCAAAAGTCGGATGCAATAATCATGGAATGGAACAGAATCCAGCAGACGACTAATATTGGCGCATAGAGAGCAGAATTTCCACTGGAAAGATAATTCCAGTAAGTTCTCCAAGTAACAGATCCTCCGGCCATGCTTTCCTTTGGTTCCTTCGGCGCCACTGATTCCTCAGAAATTTGTGACATTTCACTTTTCTGGATACAAAATTAAAGTAAAGTTGGAAAAAAAAATTACACTTATCAATGACGCTAATTTTGCGGCTGAATTTTTATCTCTCACCTCTGAAATAATTGATGATTGTCTCTTTGGTGCTCTGCGTCCTATCTCGCTGCCATGTAGTAAGCTCACAAGATTAATATTCCTCTCCACTAATTCAGAATACGTTCCCGTGGCCAAGATTTCACCCTGTCAAAATCCCAGACACAATTATGCAATCCGCTTAAAAACTTCTTTACAAATCGACTTACATTATCCAATACTACTATCTGATCTGCATTTGGTAGGTATTGTAGCTGATGAGTAACTAATACAGTCATTTTCCCGCGCAGGTATTTCAAAATGCAGTTGTTGAAAATGTGTCGGCTGACCCCAGCATCAACAGCACTCAGTGGGTCATCCAGTAAATAAATGTCCGCCTCCACGTAAAGTGCCCTAGCCAAGTTGACCCGTGCCTTCTGACCTCCACTCAAAGTCACGCCGCGTTCACCAACCAAACTCAAGTCCCCATGTGGCCATTGCTTCATATCATCTTCTAAACAACAGCAACTGATCACCTCCTGATACCGTTCGGCGTCATATGGCCTTCCAAATAAAATGTTCTGTCTTATATTCCCGGAAAATATCCATGGATCTTGACATGCGTAGGATGTCTTTCCCTTCACAATGCACTCTCCAGAACTTAAGTGAATTTCTCCCATGATTACGTTTAAAAGGGAGCTCTGCGGGAGGAAAATTGTGTGCAATTTAAATGCATTGTTAAATTATATGCAAATTTCTAAGGTCTATTCTACTCACTTTTCCCGCTCCTACGGAGCCAGCAATCATGATCAAATTATTTTGCGCAGAATCCCACGAAGCATTCATCAGTGCACAATTATCGTTATCCCAGCTAATATATACATTTACCTACATACAATTTCATTAGTTTGAATAAGAGATTTTAAATTCCAAATTACGTGGCATAGAGGCTGGACATTTGCACACTAGCTTTTTCACCCGGTTCTAGTTCAGTGAACCTTGCAACGCGGTCTTTAATTTCGTCCAGCAAAAGGAAATTCTTGAGAATCAAAATATTTTAAAATTACTTGGCAAATAAATAGAAATAGATGAAAACGATAAAATTTAAACAAGAGAGCACACTCACCTCGATACGTCTTATGACAACTCGGATATGACCGAGGATTGCAATAGCTTCTGGTAGAGCCAACATCACACTGTTGTGTATTGCGGAGAATACGGCTGCTGCAAAAAATACTTTGTCGGCGGTCAGAGGTTGTCCCGTTGTCAAAAATGTGAGAATTGTAATAAGTAGGACAGTTCTGTTTGAAACATTAAACACAACCGTGTATGCTGCCTTAAGATATGTGCTGTGCTTCAGAGCTCGGATTTCCGACCTTCAAATTGAATAAATAAAATTGGTTACATTAAAAAACCGGAATATTGTAGAAATCATGGACATCAATGAATATTTGCTTACAATCGTAATGTATTCACCAATTCCGCGAAGGGTTTCTCCCAGGCGTACATTTTGATAACACGGATTGCGGATATGATTTCATTCATTAATCCGGCACGCTGATCCCGTCTCACAGATAGCTTCAAGCGGAATCTAGTAGAGAAACGGCCAAGAAAATCTGTAATTCATAAAATAATTTGTAATTCATGTTAGTTAAGTTGAAAATGAAAATTGCATCATGTTTTAATTTAGCGCACATTGAATTGGCATGAGAAAAACTACAAATCCAACCCCAGTCAAGCATGAGATTCCGAGTTCTTGCCACAAGATAAAAGTAAAAATTCCAATTTGAAACGGGGCGGCAACCAGAAAAATAGTAAAATGCAGTGATCTTTTAAATTCAGTTGCATCATTTGATAGTAGGTTAATCAGATTTCCGACCCCCGTCTTGTTTTGTCCACTCGTTGTAAGTCGTAGCATCTGGAACATTGGGAAATCAAGTTGAGTCGAAACTGGATTTTTATATTAGATTTTGGTCATTACTTTACGGAAAATCAAAGACGCAGACCCAATAGAGCAGCGCATTCCAATACGATAGGTAATAAAGTGTAAGAAATGGACGGCTATATTGTTTAAAAACGTTGTGCCTGATAAACCCAGGGCATATAAAACTTTCTCATTGGTTGGAGAGCCTTCAGTGAAAGCTTTCACAAATAATCGAACAAATACAGATGGTGCAACCCTATTATTAAAAAAAAGTTATAACAAAGATTAGTCATGGACAAGATAAGTGTGAACTAACCTCAGAACGCATTGATTAAAAGTTATAAATATTGTCATAATTATTAATTTTCGTCCATGAATAGCTGCAAGGGCTTGAAAAAACCTTGGTTGCTTATCTCGTATCTTAGCTTCCTTGCAAACTTGGTTCCATTGCTTTTCCAGTTGATTTCCCAACTTCTCAGATTCATCTTCTTCCACAACATTATATAAATCATTCACTGTTAGGTCTGATTGTGCACCCTGCTTTATGAGGGGCATTGTCCATTGGAAAAATAATTTTGAGAATAATCCAGCATCTGCCTCGGGATTACTAACATTTCCCTTCTTGATGGAATCGTCCATTTTGGGGGTCAAATGTCACAAGCCTAAATTTTGTACTGGTATTAAAATCTGGATGGAAACCGATGTTAAATCCGGCGTTAGATAGGTGCCATTTGCGTAACCAAATGTATAAATGAAAGTGTCTAAATTTTGCACCTGAATGATTTGGCAGAATACAAATAATTAAATAACTAAAATCAAATTTCAATGCTAATCACTCCTGGCGTGGAAAAACCTGCAGTATGAGATATAATTAAGTTTGTAATTTATAAAGAGCGTGTCGCTCTTCGTACTGACAACGAAATGGTTTATGCTAACGTTCTTATCTACTCTATCCCAGCTGATAAAACATCTGCAGATTCCGCATGTCCTTTTCTTGTAAGGTTTATTTGCTTCTTTACTTCATAGCTGAGCGCATTGTGTTTCTAAGGAGCATCTCAATTAGCAATACAGACATCACGTTCGCATTTCCATCCCCCTCAGCTGGCGGATCTGTTACTGCACGTGTCAAGTTTCTGGATTACTATTGCATTAGGGGAACTTTTATAATTTTTTGCACTGAAGCAAGATAAGACCTCCAAAACAAACAGTTGCTAGAAGGGTGGAAATTTTTAATTAACGCATAATAACCAAGAAACCAATAAATGAATGATTGTGTGAACTGCAATAGCGTCTAGCCAATAGTTAATCGCGGCTTGATTTGGAATGTTGTGTTAATATTAACGAAAAGTATATTTGAGGAGGTGCTTTCAATTGACATAATTTACAAAATATACACTTGTGGAGTTGTGGAATCTTATAAAATTTGTCCACCATAGTGTGCAAATCCCATAGTTCCCACCTCCACCATCCGTGCACTTAAGCACCATTTATACCCGTGTGGCATGATTCGTATCCAAACCGTGTCAGGAAAAAGTTGGAAACAAAGTGTAGCTCAAGAAGCAAGCTCACATTTTAAAATATGAACCACATTTATTGGCATAAACAGGGAACACTTAGATTGTGGGCATGTAGCAGACATATTTGTGTCCTAAGGTAGGAAGCAAGAATATGGTGTCGACTTTACTTACGGATATGATCACATTAAGTAGAAAGCAAGAATATATTGCGGACTTTACATACTAATGTGATCACATTAAGTAGGAAGGATACATTTGTTGACTTTACATACAAATGCGCAAGGTGGGTAAACAATAAATATTCTCCTAGAGAATATTAGAAGAAAATTATTTGTTTACCCACCTGGCAAATGTGGTGCCATTATGTAGAAAGCAGGACACATTGCTGACTTTCTTGGTTATTTGTTGGTCGTTTGTTGGTCGTCAACTCGATTATATATTAGCAGTCGGTGAGCAAACCGAAGTGTAGTTCTATGATGTAACTTCTTCACACTCACCATCTTGCTGTTCTCAATTCTAGACTTCATTCCTTAATTTTTGATAAGTAAAACTCGATCAGTT